>JAOVVO010000634.1:0-47276 GCA_028564675.1 Onchocerca lupi | reverse complement strand
TATTTGAAATTAAGTATAGAAAATGAAAGAAAATATTTCAGTTAAAGGAAAAAAAAAAAGATAAAATATTTTATCTTATCCTACCAAAAATAATAATTCTCTAAATAATAAGCTTTTCGGTTCATAATAATTTAAGAAAAAATTCCATATACAATATTTTTGATACTATTTACAGTATTAAAAATATTGCATATGGAATTTTTTTTTTTTTGATACTATTTTTTACAGTATTTATAGTACTATTATAACTGGAATTAAATTATTATTTATAAAATGAAATATCTAAAATATAATGGAAAATAAACATTTGCAACGAACAGGATTATTATCTCCATGAATAACATGAATATTACCATCTCTTATCAATATAGTTAGAATATTAAGAATCATCTTTTTATTGTCAATTACCTTTTTATTAATATGATTAAAAATATCTTGAATATCGTCATTATTATCTTATTAATTATGATTAAAAATAACGAAAAAAAAAACAAAAAACAAAAAAGGAAAAAAAAGGCGTAAAATGGAATTTTCGAATTTTATTTAAAATTTTAAGTTTATATAAATTAACAAAATATATGGAATGTTTGTCTACAAAAATAAATGGTAGAAATATGAGTGCATATATTATAAATTTAAGCTTTCATATAAAAATTATATGAAGTGAGAAGTTAAGATTAATGTCATATATTTTTGCAGTCTGATCTATTCAATTGCAAAATCCTCAAATGATCAGTGATAATTCCGGAGTTTAAACTATTCATGAACTATGAAAAGTTATAAAATATTACCATTAATTTGCTGTGCTGAAGAGCTAGGAAAAGCAGGAAAAAATTTAAAAAAAAAGAACGAAAGAAAGTTTAAATTTGTATATGTATCCATATTTCCGTTATTTTTGTAGATAAACATTCGACACAATTAGTTAATTTGGATAAACTTAAAATTTATATTCGAAGATTTGATTTCACGATTTTTTTCAATCGTAGATCTCTCTTTTTTTTCTTTTTCAATCGTAAATTGTAAAATGAAATATTCGAATGCAAATTTTAAGTTCATTTAAATTAATTAAATATATTCAATGTTTATCTACTAAAATAAATGACAGAACTATGGGTGCATATGCAAATTTAAACTTTTTTTTCGTTTTCTAATTTTTTCCTACTTTTCCTAGTTCATCAGCATAGCAAGTTGATGGCAAGTAACACTTTATAATTTTTTATAGCTTATGAATAACAAATTCCAAAATTACCATTGATTATTTTAGAATTTTACAATTGAATAGATTAAACTGTAAAAATATATGACATAAATCTTGACCTTTCACTTCATATAATCTTTCATAGCTATAAATAATAAATTCCAAAATTATCATCGATCATTTCATAATTTTATAACTGAAAAGATCAAATTGTGAAAATATATGACATAAATCTTAAAATAATCTTTCACTTTCATATAGTTCTTCCTAGCTAATGAATATAACACACAACTTTCATAAATATATTTGTGTATCATTTTGTAGTAAACATAAAAATTGAAAAGAAAAGAAAAACCAACAAATTTGCATAACTTTGTTCATACCATACCATATTTTTTCATTTTTTTTCACTTATACAAAATAAATACACATTTCGTAGCAGAATATAAATAATATAATATCGGAATAACTATCTATATTACAATTATTTCAATTTATGAATAATTTGCTGAACTCAATTGCTATACTTATCAAAATTGTTTAATTAATTCGATTCTTGTAGAATATTTCAACTTGGTTTTAATCAGAATATGTTACCATCAGAAAGATACGTATACCGACTGGAATTAGAAAAATATCAAATATTCGCTCTTTATTGATTCTTTTATATGGTGAAAAGAATTATTCTTTTTTCTGCTTCTCATTTCTATGATATGATTCTATATGTGTATATACATGGTCCGGAGAAAAAAAAAAGTAATATGTAGATTTAAAAAATTAAAAAAAAAATCAAGTAAAAAATTATTATACGCTTGAAATTAAGATATTCCATGAGAATCGAATTAACTAAACAATTCTGATAAAGTATAGCAAAGAAGGATTGATATAACAAATAACAACTTATCTATTTTCAATCAAAAAGTTTTTATTTTCTTTCTGAATTACTAATTCATTTTTCGGTTCTATTTTTTTTGCAATCATCTCTTGAATCCATGGATGCTTCAAGACGTCGGCGAATGGTAAACGTTTCGCAGGATCTTTTTGTAAAAGCTAAAAATTTAATTGAATATTAAGAAAAAAATATTCCTTTAAACTAAGAAATCATTTCAGAATGCATATCCAGAATAATTTTCCAAAACTTTGTTTAACTAAATTCAACGTGATACCTATGTGTAGAATTAGCTCCTATATTTATCACAATTTTTTAGTTTTTCGACAATGATAACTCCTACAGATTCAATCGCTTTTTTCCTTCTTTTTCGTATGATTCATTATTTTAATAAATGTCGAACTTCGTACTATCGGTATAAAAGATTAAATTTATAACATCTCATTTTCTTTTTCTTTAAATAAAAACGGAACATACTAAGATTAGGCTTAGCGTCTTAAATTCGTAACATTTTTCATCAATTGATCAAAATATCGGATATTACATTAGCGATGAAATTTTTTAGATTTTACGCCTATGCGATTTACGTAAAGGAAATCTTAAAAATGGATAAAGACAAACGCGTGATATGAGATCTTTTGCACCATCCGGTACATTGTTTGGTATAGTATATCTACAATTTTGAATATTGCTCAGTGTAAGCTCCGCCGTCTGAAATATTCAAAGATAGAAAAAATTTTGCAATCAATAATATAATTTTACAGTTATATTGTGCAACATGATAAATTATATGCGTGTAATTTAACTAAGATAATTACATAGATTTTTTAATGTAATATAAATATTAATACTACAATATCTGAAAATCATATCTAAAATGTTATTTTATCTTAGGAATATTTTAACTTCTAAATAATTTCTTCCAAATTACCATTTCTTAATTAAACTTATCTATATCTTCTAATGGATCCTAGATAGGCAGACTGATTTCATATACATGATGATAAAAAAGAATGAAATGGAAAAATTTTCATCATATATACCTTAGCTTCAAATGCAGGTTTACCAACCAAGAATTCATATAGCATAACACCCAACGACCAATTATCAACTTTGGAATCATGCGTTTTTTCCGGAGTCATTTCTGGTGCTAAGTAATCCAGTGTACCACATACAATATTTCGTCTTAGAAAAAAAGAAGAATATTTTGAAACAATTTTCATCAAAAGTGACAACTTTAATACCTTCAAAATACATTAGTAATAGATGACAAAAATAAATTTGAATACTTGCAAAAGAGATATTTAAGTTGAATGAACGGATGAAGAAAATTTTTTGTTTGCAAAATCTTTTCATGGAAAAAAAAAGATTTTTGAAAGAGAAATAAATTGTTACATTGAAAAGTAAAATAATTGAAAATTTCAAGACTAATAAATTTAATCCTCAATACGATTTAATATATGTAATAGAATGTTTGAGAGTTTTCAGCAAATAAATCATATCTATATGATGATTATAGCGATACCTCGATGAAGGTTCATGTACTGACCATCCGAAATCTGATATTTTCAAATCGTTTTTTGCACTGATTAAAACATTTTCAGGTTTCAGATCTCGATGTAGCACTTTCCTTTGTTGACAATATTCCATAGCTGATGCTAACTGATACATATATTTGGCAGCCAATTCAGGTGGAAATGTTTTCATCTGAATTGAAATTTCAATTTCATTCATTTCTTATACCTCATTTACACCATTTAAGACTATAAAGTAATTTACTCAATTTCCAATTTTTCCTAATTAAGATGTGAATAATTGTACTATTGTTATTTCCAGAAGATATTTGGAGAAATTGTAAGAATTTTCATGTTTCAATAAAACAAAAATGGAATTTAAATAAAATTATAAATTCTAGAATAACTATGAAATAAGCTGTAAAATTTCTCATTTATTCAATTTGAGAATACAAACAAGATGTGAATAGAAAAGATTGAATTTCAAATAGTTCATCGATACCACTTGAAGAAGTTGAAGGAGATTTCCTTTGGGAGCAAATTCTAACACCAGATAAACGCGATCTTCTTCATGGAAATAACCATATAAGCGAAGAATATTTGGATGCCTGAATTTAAATTCAAAAATTTGGTTCAATTTTGAGATATAATTGAGAATAAAAGAAAATTTCCATTCATTCATACATATACAGCATGATAAACTTATCTACATCAACAGATTATTTATACCAATTTTAAGCTAAAAAGTTATCATTTGAGAAAAATTAACAAATATTGCTTATCTCCTGCTGTTATTGGAGTAAAACCAAAAAATTGACAATCTGATATCAATGCGTCATGAATATTTTCTTGAATGACATAAAACTTTAATTTTAGTTTGAAATATTTACCTTAAATGATATTGAATTTCAATTTCACGCTGTAATTGTCGTTTCAAATTACTTCCTTCCAGTTGTGATTTGTATACAACTTTAATGGCAACCACAAATCTGGATTCAATTTCTCGAGCCAAATATACATTTCCAAATTTACCTTTACCTAATGGTCGACCAATTTCGAAATCATCTAATGACCATTGACGGATCTTTGGTCGTGCTTTAATAATTGTAGTAGGATGATTACTGTCATCATCACTTGTTGATTGTTCATCCATGGAGTAATTTCTGAAACAGAATGATTAAACGACCGTTTTTGTCAAATCTATAATTTAGTAAGAAATCTTAAAATTCGTCTTCGATCAGAATGAAAATCATTATTTATTCCATAACATATTAAATCAAACTATATAATGTACAATATACAAAACATCAATCAACATATGCATGGATAATTTCAGTTTAAAAAATAAATTGTAAAATAAGAGTAAATTATGCTGTTTTCCCAACATCATTAATTAAATATTAATTAGATATTAATAAATATTATTAACTACGTACTCGTACAAACAACCTACAATTTACCCGTCGATAGATTATTAGATGATGATAGAAAAGAAAAAGATTTATAACAATAAAGATCTACTCATTGTTTCTCGGACAATAGGTAGATCAAAAAACTATTCAAAAGAAAGATTTGGAAAAAAATTCAGCATTTTTTCCATGAATTCCTGATATTCATTATATTCTTATATTTTTCATTTTAAATAAGCAATGCTACAAATGTGCGTTAAAAATGTATTTGTAAAATATAACATTTTCTTTTCAAGGTATCCCATTTGTAAGATTGATAAATTTATAACTTATTTTTTAGAATTAAATTTAAAATTTTTTGTAATATGTCTTTAGATTTATCAATTTATATCAATTATCGATTTTGAGTTCAATATTTCAGTTGCGAGGCATACAAAATTATTGGTTTTTTCAAATACATGTGATAAATTTTCTGGTATTTCCATCTCTTATTTCTTTTTCGATATATAAAAATATATTAGTAAAAATGACAAATGTAGCATTAAATATATCCGACAAACTTATACTATTCACTTTATCACAAGAAATCCCTTCAAAATCAGGTGAAACATTAAGAGAATCGTGAAAAAAAAAAAACTTTCCTGCTTTGAATAGATATTTTTAAACGTTAAACTACCTGATATAAAATATTACTATACATGATATAAAGTTGACAATATGATGCTGCTATCTGATCATATCATCATCTAATTCAATGATTCAAAGATCTATGATTAACTTTATCTAAGAGACAATAGATCAAGACTAATTTTAAGCATTGATCTAAGAGAAAATAGATTAAGATTAATTTTAAGCATTGATGTGTTTTTTTTCTGAAGCACAAATTGCATCAACAAGAAATAGATAATTCTTTTATCCACAAATTGCTCAAAACCAATGTTTTTTATTCAATTTTATTTGGCGTTACAAATGATATAATGCAAAATTAAATGGTGCAACTTGTAATATAATTGTGAATAGTCAAAATTTAAATTACGTGATTGATTTTCAAAATTCACCAACAAAATTTTAAATTCGTTTTTTTCTTTTTTTTTTTTTTTGCCTAAAAGTATCTATCTGCAAAAGTTTTTGATACTAAAAATTCTTGCAGCATTAAATATCGCTTATAAATAAGATATTATTTATTATTCACTAGATTAAGGAATAATGAAATATTATTTCGAATCAATATAATTCAGTTAAAATTTCTGCAGAAAAAGAAAAAAAATCTTTCAAAAATGGTTAAATTTGCATTAAGTTCAAATAGCCGTACAACCAGAAAAAAAAAGAAAAAAAACACAAATCAATCGACTGTTTCAGCTGAATTTTAGAGGCAAAAAACAATTTTTCCTTATAATATAATAGGAATAAAGAAATAAATTTCGAAATTACTGTCCCGATCAAGAAATAATGGTGAAATTAATGAAGGAAAATTCGAATCCTGATATATTTCACGTCTCAATAATTATAGAATGGAGTGATACAACAGAAATGATAAAGCATCAATTTCCTTAAAAAAACTACACCGAACTTTTGATTTTTAGTAGCACAGGCAAAAGTAATAGAAGAGATGAGCATAATTTCCAATGAACAAAGGACTAATATCTGCCATATTTACAAAAATATAAAATATATACAAAATTATTGTTTAAAATTGTTAAAAATGACTTTAATCAAATAAACATCTTTAAATACTCGAATTTTTAGGTTATTTCAGATAAGGCATCCGTTTCAGCAGGAATTCATTCATCACTTTTGCCTTCCAAAAATTCATCTTTCTCTACTTTCATAGCCAATAAATTTGACCTATAAAACAGTGATGTATTACATTCATGCCCAGGATTTATTTCGATTACTTAAATAAACATAAAATTATGAAAGAAAGAAAGATGAGAAGAAATGATTTTTTGGTAATGAAAACAAGAAATTTTTTTCCACCTATTATTCGGGGAGTTATCATCTTCTGACTCGCTATCGAGAACTGTTGAGTGAATCGTAGAATCATCATCCGATTCACTATCCAAAACTATTGGTTGAACTGTCCTTGGACGTCTGAAAAAACCATTTCCTCAATTTTAACTTCTACAACAGAAAACCTGACAAGATAATTATTGTACAATAAATAACAATTCGGAATTGATAAAAATTTAGCAGATTTGTTGGTGTTTCAGAACTGTTCATTTTCTACAAGTTTTTTTCACCCAAGAACAAAAATTCACTGGTAAATCTTCAGAATTTTTTCAAATCTTGAATAGGAACTTCTCTCAAATCCAAGATTTCCAATGCATTATACATTAAAATTATTGCGGTAAAATTAATGCTAATGAAAATTATTGTGGTAAAATTAATGCTAATGAAAATTATTGTGGTAAAATTAATGCTAATGATCTTAGCCCCATATCAAAAGACCATTCATATAAAATTGAATGAATGAAAAAAGGAAGTCTTTAAAAAAATAAAAATAAAAATAAAACAAACGAGAAACCCCCACCATATAAAAAGACTTCTTTTTCTATTCTTGCCTATACTTATGAATTTTATTTTAGTGATTTATATTCGAAAAAAAAAAAGAAAATTTTGAGAAATTTTGAAAAAAAAAAAGAGAAAAAGAGAATAAGATACGCTTTATAATCATCAAGAAATGGGTTGAGAAATGCAAGCGAATCGAAATATTTTGCGCATGAACTTCTCAAAGGAGGTGTGCCTTGGATTCTTCTCAATGTTCGATCTCGAGTATAAGCGAATTTTAACTTATTCCATCTCCTACGACATCCATCATCTGAAATGTTGAACGATAATATCGTTATCAACAAAAATGTTTAGTATAGAAAAATAGTTTGGAAAGGAATCTTATCATTATAAAGTATATGAATATTTTTCTCATAAAATATCACTTGTGATAAAAAATCATTTATGAATATTTCCAACCTAGTCGCTTACAAACTGAAGCTAAACCAGTGACAACTCAAATGATATGTTCTGGATTTATATGAATATCATAAACATTTTCAATACGAATTTGTCGCATAAATTCAATTATATATAATTTTCGATGTCATTTGTTAGTTTTAGTTCGCAAACAAGTAGATTTAGATTAAATAAATTAATTAATTGACAAGCAAAAGAACAAAAGAACAATTACCATTAATGTCATGCCCTCGTTGTTGCATACATTTTGCAATAGCTTGCCAAGCTTTCTCACGTCTTGAACCTCGTTTTTGATAACCTTTCATACGTATATCATAAATTATAGGATGTGCTTTTACTACTTCGATGAGATCATCGAAGATCGTTGACATAGTGAAAACTGCAATGAAATGAAAGTTATCCGGTAAAATTATTGTCAAAACAAAAGAACCGACAAAATCCTACGCATACTTAAATTTCTTTTTGCATGGAAAATGTCGAAATAGAAGATGTAAAAGGGGGACAAATAAAAAGTAACACTGACGATTAATTACGCTCAATTTCTTGACCGGTATATAGCTCTGTCAAGACAGGAACTTTAATTTTTGCACTTCTTCTACTCCGAAAAGAAATGACAATCTTTTCAATCCGTTTTGATCGATAACATTACTTTAAAGTATTGAACTAGGTTTATTATAAATATTTCATCTAATATCAATTGCGCAAAACAATATATTACCAACTCTTCTTAATGCTAAGTTTTTTAGATGATTGATAACTAAAACAATAGCTAACACGAATTTTGCAATTGAACTTAATTGGTAACACTTTTGTGATAATAACTCATAAGTTTTTCATTCATCTGGAAATCTAAAAGTTTCGCAATTCAAGTGAATTTGCCTAGTTCAAAACTTAATTATCAAAAACAATATTTTATTAATCGATCGGATCTTCTCAAACAGTTGCACATCTACCGATCCTAACTAGTACATAAAAATTTGATGTGGATTCCAGCAAATTCAAAGTAAGAATAAATTCAAAATAAGGAAAAATTTGAAGTGGATTCTAGCAAATCCAAAGTTTAGGATCTAATAAATTCAAAATAAGGATTTTTCTCTTTTTTTTTTGGAAATGAACTCCAAAATCGATGCAAAATTTAAAATCCAAACTACGACCACATCGTTCTTTCTGTTATGAAATAATCATATGGAACTCCGGGGTTAAGCTGAACAAATAGCACATTCTCCGATCTAATGAATAGTATTATTTAAACTGAACGCATATCATTCTAATTGATACGTTAAACCAATAATCAACTCAATACCAAGAGAAATCCATCAATATTAGTACTGAAATACGTTGCTATCCAAAAACTCTGTGCTTGTGATTAATGAACTTCTTCCTTTTGGAACAAAATGAAATACCGGTAAAATAAATGTACTCTGACGATATACTTCCCAATAACAAACACTGCTCTTTTAAGAAAAGAATGAATTCTTTTTTACTAATAAAAGCGCATGTTTTCACTCACAACAAATAAAAAATTCAAGAAATTGAATTAAAAAAAGAAACATTCAAATGATTTACAATCACAAAACAGATTTGAAAAAAGAAATTCCAATAAATTTTTTCGCTCAGATCACTCCAATTCAAATCTTTTATATTTCATTCAAATATCTTCGCCCCGCAACGGATTGGCGAACGCTGAAACAGGTGTAATTGATTAATTCGAAGCAACTTTAGCAACATCACCATTTAGACGTTTAAATGAATTTTAAAAAAAAGTATTCTGACATTACTGTTCTTAGCTTCATCTTCAGATTAAATCGAGATGATCTTAAATTCTTGATGAAACATTTATAGAAGTAATCTGCAGCATATGATTTAGTTATACATGTTTTATAATTCTATTGAAACTAATACTAACCACTGCTGCAACAAATACTGGGCTGTTTGAATAGCTGTTGAGGTACCAGTAATTGTTATGATACGTTCGCCAGATTCTTGCTGCGGTCCCACAACGATCTGAGCTCCTGATTCTTCACGTACTCTATTAATTCGTTCACCGCCTTTACCAATTATGGTACCACCAAGCTCATTTGGTATCGTCACCTAAAAGAATTTTTTCCAGAAAATTTTTAAAATGCAGAACTAATTACTGTGTTTGGCATAGAAATCTTATATCTTAATCTCAACCTGAGTGCTTTCTTCTGGTCCCATATATGGTGGTAACGCGACAGCCGACAGTGGACCACGTCCGCCAATCTGTCGTGGAAAATTGCGGCCATAATTACCATATGAAGTCATTGCCATTGGTCCACGGATCATCGGGCCACGATAGTTACGATCTGGTGGATAGCCACCATACTCATTTGAGTAGCTTGGATCATAAAACATTGATTCATATGGTTTTGTTACTCCTTTGATTGGAATCTGAAATTGCTTTCGTTGATAATCTGTAGCAACTATGAAAATTTCGGAAGTTTTTGCATACAATAAGCTAGATCTAAAATAATTTTCGCTTTGAGGCACTAAACTCATTTATTTAAATAAAGAAATAATATTGACAAGCAGAATAAAGGATCAGTTGCAAAAATAAAATCGGTAAAACTATACCTCTTTTAGCATATTCATGATATGATTCACGCAAGCTATTATTTTGTCGGGAGCTCCCTTAATTGATACGACACGCTCTGTAGACTGAGGTGGACATTGTGCAAATACCTAAAATTATATCTGTTAAGTTGTATAATAATTCTCAAGCAAAACGAAAAAAATGAGAAAGCATGAAAAAAAAAATTATGCTAAAAAGATCTAGATCGTATGCCAAAATTGATGGGAAACAAATAAATGTTCGCTAACACGAACCAATTCACGAAAAGATAATTCTGTGACTGGAATGTTGACAAGATATGATGATAATGATGATTTATAGTAACATTCATAAACAAAAAGAATGGACTCTAAAATCAATAACTGGTCAAAACTCAAACCATATCTTTCTAAAATCTTGAAAAAAGAATTTACTAAAACTACCTTCATTTGCACACCAAGTTCTTCCTTCATTTCTTTAATTTTTGATCCCTGACGTCCGATAACAGCACCAGCATGTGACGAATGTACCAAAACACGAAGTTCAATTGGACGATTGGAATTACCTTCTCGACTCTGCAATAATCTTTTGTTTTTTTTAAATTGTTTTTTCAAAAATGAAGTGAAAAACACAGCTATTTGATAAGATGCAAGATAAATAACCCTTCGGAAAATGGTTACGATATGATCTAATATGATTCAACTGCAAATATCTTTCCTTTCTAGCGATATTTAATATTTGGACGGAATAAAATACGAATCGAAACTAAATTATTAGAAATTTATAGCATTAATATAAACCTAACACTGCATTTTCTGATCCCTTTCATCAACATATATATTGAAATAAAGAAACAATATTAAGTAACTAACATCATCAAGTTTTGGAATAATTTTGGCAACAATTGAGAGTACATTCTCGACTGTAGCAACAATGGTGGCAATTCTGAAAAAAAAATGAAATGAAAATTTCGAAATTTCACAATATAATCTTATTTTCATTACATTCGAAAAATCTTCTTTCCTGATTAAATCTTTATTTTTATTTTTTTTTTTTTTTTGAAATAAGTTAATTCGTGGCAACTAACTGATTTAAATATATTCAAAAATATACCTCTCATAATTCCATATAAATGATTTAATCAATAGGATAAGAAATAAGAGTTTTCCTTACCACTCAAAGTTATCACCTAATGGAAAAAGTATAAGGATATAGGGAGATTTTTCTAGAGAGAATCTAGTTTCGCAGCCGAGAAATACTCAATCTGTCCGATATCAATGCATTGTATTTCTTATGCAAGCCGGATACAGTTGAGTAACTTAATTCATCTAATTATTAGACTATTGATGGCTTTCGCAACAATTTCATCTAAGATAAAAAAGAAATGCTCTAATAAAATAATTTTTTTAATTACTCGGCATTAATTAAATAGCTATACTGAATTGATTGGATAAACTAAATAAAAAATTTTTTCCCAATTAATAGTTTGGAAAGAAGAAAAAAAAAAGAAAAAATGAGAGACGGGAGCAGGGATTACCGTTCAGGAGTTTGGCTATCGGGGACTGTGACATTCGCATCGTACTGCAAAGCAAAAGATGAAGTTATAAATTTGAGAGGAAAACAAAAAAAATTGAAAACTGTGGGACTGAAATGGAAATTAGGACTAAGAAAGGCATTGGTATTTGGCAGCAGTGTTTGCCTTGGTCTTTCACTTAAATTCATAATCCATAAATACATATTGCATCATCCAACAACAACAGTGTGTTGCAGGTGGAATTGAAGGAGATCGGGCATCGGGATTGGATATCGGGATTGTGACTAGGAATTAGGGCTGAAAAGAGCGAATTAATCAACTGTATCATACATTATGCATCGAATTTTCTTCGGGAAACATTTTTCAAAAGAATAAAATTTCAGTGCTTTGAGCAAAATGTTAATTCATTTCGGATTATTTTGAACTATTTTACAATTTTAAAGAAAAAGAAATACCGAAAAAGAAATTGTCCAAACAGCAGGATTACAAGGGTACTTCGAGCACTGCACATCTTGATAAGAAAATTCACTAAGCAAATGCCTTTCAAAGGCAGCTCATTATGCCAATCGTTAAATTACACATTTTAACTTGGCCCTCATACTGTCAGTTCCAAACGAAATCAAAATTGTATTTTCCAACATTTGAACAACAATTTTACAGTTCGTTGTGTGCAATACACTCGAGATGTTTACATAACATTAAGCTTCCCTAAAAAATAAAAAATGAAAGCAAACCTCCGATCTTAATCGTTTGATATTTTCGCCACCTTTGCCAATAATTCCACCAGCTCCACGACTGGACACCAACAGCCTTAATTCATATTTACCGGCCGCCAGAGCTTCTTGATAGCTATCTGGACGCTGTCGCTTACCGGATTTTGCACTTTCATGGTTACCCGATGTGCTTAAATCATCATCACCACCGTGGCGTTTCATCGTGCTCTAGCGCCAATTAACTAACTTTTCTATAAAGAAAATATGAAAATAACAATAAAAAGGAGATACAAAATACCAATAGGATGATATCCATATAATTCACATTCTGATGAGAAAAATGTATAACAAATTAAAAAGATATCGAACTGAACCAAATTTTTTAATTCGATCCAACTTCGAATTGTTTGATTCAGTTCTCACTTGACATTTTTTGTTTTTTTATAATACAAACAAATCGTAAATGTTTACAACATCAGCAAAAGAAAAATAAGAACGGATATTTTTGTTAAAATCCTAACGAAGAATTCCGAATGAATCTTTTCTTGGTAAAGAATTCATTCAAGAAGAATAACTCTGTTGGTGGATAGATTTCAATATTGTTAAGTTCATCTTTAAGACAAAAACTAATAAAATAGGCGGTTATGATAAGTTTATAACACTAACAATGATTAGGAAGACCAACACAAATTTTTATGATCAATCTATTGAAGAACAGCGACTTTCGGTTGAAGAGATGAAATTAATCCACGCAGAATATTTGATTCGACTGTTGGATAATAAGCCAAGACTAACAGGAAAAACGGAATGACAACCGGAACGAATGCACCAAACCGGTAGAGGTAAACGGCAAGAACAAATGATTTACGAGCCAAGGAGGACAGGATAGAAAAAAAATATCGATCATCAAAATTCGCAATTTACATTTATACGCAGTGCGACTTTTATTTGTGGCATGAAAAAGAGCGATGATAAAACATCGTCCGAATCCGCACTTCTATTTCTTCTCGTTTACCGTTTGGCTTGTCTTAAATCGTAAGTTAAGTATGACCTTCAATCTTTTACAGTATTTTGCTTCTGGTCAAATAGAATGTTTGATGAAGAACTTCTCATCTTTATTTTTTTGTTTTCTGACAGTTTCTTCAATATGTATATCCATTTATCTTAGGCCATATCAGTGATTTATTTCTTAATTGATTTGCTGAATATACCTTTAATCTTCTTTGATAATTATGGCCTTTGGATCTTAATATTTCAGCCCATAGAATCTTAAATCATGTATGTGCTCTATGGTTTTCTTAGCTTTTCTTATTTTTAGTTTTCTTATTTATATAGACTAGCTGGAACTTGCCGTGACAACGCATGGCGGATCCAACTAGTCTATCTAAAAAATATGAATGTTCGTTTGTTCAAAATCTTAAATATCCGAAATTGAAATTTTGATACAATGTATTCGAATACGTACATGTTTATATATACGCATATTTTTATGCTTTTATATGCTTTTTATATACACACATTGCTGTAGCTCAGTCTGTTTAAGTGGAAAATGTTAGGTAAGAAAATCTGATCGAATTGTAATTTGAATTGTAATCTGGTTGGATTGGGGATTGCTTCTTCTTGCTATTGTAATTCGGCTAGGTCAGCAATAGGTATCGGGAAAGTCTTTTATGTCTTGTGTGGCATAGACGAATTCTGTCGAGAAAGTTTTACTGATTGATAGAAGAGTGATTTTTCGTAACAAACAATTATCACAGAATATCCAGTCAAATTGATCACTGGGTTATTTTTCCCTTCATCGCTCGTATGAAAACTGCTCAACTGAATTATCGGATTGTTGCTGTTGCTGTGTCGCCTTGAACTCCAAACTGTTGACAGTTCGGAATTCAAAGCGACAAGCATATATATAAAATATAGTCGGTGTAAAAATTCCGAACTTGAATTTGAACTCCAGCTCCAAATCATGTCCTTTTAAATCCTTTCGAGGCTCCCCTTCTTCACCTGATCTCCATAGTGTTATCTCTTGATTGATTGGCCTATTTTGTTTATCTCTGAACGGAGTGTTTTGAAATCATTCGAAATCATTCGAGGCTCCTCCTGTCACTAGTGTAATAGGTAAAAAAATAGGTATATCTATATAAAAACATGCGCCTGTTCGAATGTGATGTTGTGTCAAAAATAACAGCGAAAATTTACATTTTTATTTACATAGAATGTAAATATCGCCACGACAAAGTCATGCGGCGCGACATAATTTCGAAAGGGGCGATAAACATATTTACTGCCATACGGATAAACATGTCTAGCCGCCAAAAGGATAAAACATGCGTGAAACATGAAACATGTACCAAAAATAAACATCTTTATCGCCAAAATGCTGCAATTCAAAGATAAACAAAGTGAGACCAGCAATCAAAAGCCTACATGAAAAGATCAGATAATGGGGATGATCCCCGAAAAGATTAAAAGGACAGGATTCGAGTCTCGTCCTATCACAGATAACTGATGTTGGAGAAAAAATATGATTGAGCATATGTAATTTGCTTTGTAGATTGGTTGGCTTGGAGATGGGTTCTTGTTGCTCTTATGATTCGGCAAGGACAGCAATAGGCTTTATTGATTGTAATAGGACAGAGGATATTATATAGTGATTTGGTAAGAGAGTTTATTATTGTACTATACGGTAGTAAAAAGAAAATGAACAGTACATGGTAAATAAGGAAAAGATACTAACCAACGGAGTCTGCTGTTGAATTGTCCTTTCCTCAAAAAAATTTCTTTTTATTTTAGAGATTTATAATGACTGGCATGCATCGTCCAGCGATTCGATGCAAATTTTTTGCTCGAGGTAACTGTCGTAATGGTGAAGCATGTCCATTTGCACATATTTTGCAATCGGAAATTGTCGATCTGCAACAACTGGATATAAGAAATGTCGATATGCAACCGGAACGTCATAGACGTCCAACCGGACAGGTAAGTCAATAATATGATGAATAGCTTAACTAGATTGAATTAATTGCACCAGTTTCTTAGCATTTAATTTTAATTTCACTTTTCTCTTGTTCCAATTTTTTATTTTCTCTTTGATTTCAACTAAATCCTCCGCAAATTTTTCTAGTCTTTCATTATATCTCATTATATCTAATGATTGAGCAATTGCTGATAATCGAAATTATGAAAGTGATCCTCAGTGAAATGTGATTCCAACTTTTTGTGTTATTATCGCGTTATCGGCTGTTGTGGATCATGGATTGTGAACATCGAGTCTTTGTCTCAGAAAATATGTTTTCGTCAAACGTTACTGACAAAATGGTATTGTATAGTTGCTCTATTATAAATCTGTTTTAATCATCTCCGGATTTCTTCTCTAACTATTATTTGATTTTACGAATGGAATAACAACTCTACTTTTTCTCAAACATGACAAGGAGTAAATTTATTTTTCTCTTTCATCTAGTCATTCTTTGTTCTTTCTTGGCTTAATTCTTCTGGTTTGTGTGAAATAGTCAGATTCAAGTTTTTTGTCTACTTTCTTTCTATTTGTTTAAAAACTTTAAATTCTTATCAAAATTGTAAAAATTGACATAAATATCAAATATTATAGCTATTTCTTATGACTAGCAGTAATAACATTTGCTATCGCTTGATAATTTTTCGCTTCAAAATCACATACATGTAATGCTTTTGCTTTGATTTAATTGTTTGATTTTTTCTTTCAAGTTTCTATGTAAATTATTTTATTGTCCAGTTTATCGTCGGTAATTCTTAAATAATATGGTCATTTATTTTTCCAACTTGTCATCCGTTTAATCAGCTTTAATTTTTTGTCTTTAATTAGTTTTCTATTTACTTTATTGTTGACTTTCTTGCGATTTTGAATTAAAGGCAGCAATAGTAATAATGTGATGTTTGTTTTGCTCTATCATCCTATTCACTTGTGTTTATTTATTGAAAGCTTATTCGTTTCTGTATCCATTCGTTTAGTTGTCCATTTTCTCATTTTTATTCTGTATTTTTATTTTCTTCATTTGTTTATGAATTCATTTCACTTTTATAATAAGTGCCAACTAACATTAGCAAAAAATAAAAGAAAATCTTTGATGTTTCCAGTCTCTTTTTTGAAAAAAATGTACTCTTGCAATTCACATCCCAATTTCACAGACTTGACTTTTTCTTTTTTTTTCAGGAAAAAATGTATTTTTGAAAGAATAATTATGATCAATGATAAATCCGCAATTTTTGCTTCATTTGCTGTTTGAAATAAATGTTATTTCAGATAGGTTTTAAAAGTCATGGATTTAACGAAAATTTTCAGTCATCTTCACAATTTGACAGGAGGTATTTTCAGTATATGAAATTCAAATATTCATTTTTTTAATTTTTGTATAGGCAGTAAATGGAAGTACGCAAGTGAAATTTAATCCAAAACTGCACTCATTCAATAGTTTTCAATTCTTTTCGTCTTATTCTTTTTTCCTTTCAGCCGATATAAATGGATTTCACCATTACTAAAAGAACGTGAAGAAAGCAAAATCAAGATGCTATTAGATCAAAGTAATACAAATAAGAGTGTTTGCGATAAAGATATCATTTCCAAGCAAAAATCAGCGACAGGAGCACCGAGCTCAGATTTGTTTTCGAATAAGAAGAATCCGGAAATAGTCGTCAATAAAACAAAGTAAACAGATTTCTTACATACTAGCTTCATTAGGAACTTAAAAATGATGAAATTGAACTCATATTGTTAAACTGTTAGTTGCTATTCATATTATGATATATCGAGCTAAGTAAAATATTCCAACATCATTTGTCATTGAAATTTAGCAAATGCACTGAAAGTCAAACGATGCCAAAATATAGAATCCGATTTTAGATCAGAAAATCTATTGGATGCAGACAATATATCTTCAGAAAATATTAAGCTTACTTACAATAGTTTCAACGATCAAATACAACAATGTTACTCAAAGATGGCAGACTTAACAATCGAACAAATAGAGCAGTTCAGAAGAGATGAATTTGAATTTGGTAAAGTGCCGATGGTTCCACCTCCCAAAGAATTTTGTTTCTAATACTTTGATTTCTTGTGTTTTACTCTTTCATCTCAGATCATTTATGATTCTCATGTAATTCATTGGATATTTCTTAATATTTGGCACAGTAATTATAATTAAATGGACAACGGCTTGTATTTACATTTAAAATTTGAAATTGAGCAGATGAACATGAACTGAAGCAATTTCTGTTTGTATTTTCTTTAAAAAAAAGGCATATAGATTGATTTATTATTCATTATGAAAAAAGTGATCGACAAATTTTCTGTAAGTACTGTTCTCGATCCTTTGATTTTCTTTTATAAAAAGTCTATTGTTGCGAAATCATATATCAATGTAATGTGAAATTTTTTACGTACTGAATGAAAATACAAATAAATCCAAATGCAACATGATTATTTAAAATTCTGCTAACTCTAATTTCTTTATTTAATTCATTATAATTACCGAATGATGATTGACAAATCACTGGATGATTGCGTAGCACAACATGATTTTTATTGAGCAAATATGAAGGACTAAATTTCTTGGTCTGACTTCTTGAAAATTCGGGATTTTCTGAACTTGGTCAACACATAGGATTAGGAGTTTCACACGGGGATCAGAAATAACAAATAGCGATTTGGATCGTAAACGGAAGAGACCATTATGAGAAGTGTAACTAAGTTGGGGAGAAAAGGCTTTCATGGGTACTAAATAGAAGAAAAGGTTGGGGTAATAATCAAGATTATCGAGATATATTGTCTAAAGAATGAGAGGATGGTGGGAGAATCACGATTCGTTTCGATTACAGTGATTGAGAGCAAACAACTCATGCTTGAGAGTTATACGTAGAGAGGAGAAGTTCTCAAATAATCGCCGTTTAATCTGTCTGTGCATTTAATCTTGTTTATAATATGTTAGAGATATAACTGAAATTTTTATTTGATTTTCGTGTTTTATTTCAATCAAAGATTTTCATAGTTTAGTAAGCTAAATAAAAATAACCATGTAATAGGAAGTTTTTGCGTAAAGAATTTTCTAGTAAATATTAGTTTAATGAAGTTTTCGCATTATTATGTAAGCGCACATGCTTATTTCTTCCTTATATTAATCAATTAATACTCATTAATAAGGCACATTATTTGTTCTCACTTGTATACATGTCAGTGTTATGTATTATTCATACGAGCACGTATAACAATATTTATAATTAGAGATAAAGAATAATGACTTTGATCAGTTCCTGGTCTATCTATAACTTCAGATGTTAAAGTTATGAGTGATGAAAGCATAACGGCAAGCTATGCGATGAAATGGCAGGGAACTTTTGGCAAAGTTCACATTGGTTTGTAAAAATTATAATTTATGCTTGTGCAAATTAATTTTGTAAATGAGATGTAGCTGTAATTGCGTATGATCATATTTTTGTTTTTAAATTTATATTTTTGGCAGAAAGATTCCACACAGTTTATACTTTGTTTATATTTTGAATATTTTGCAAGCATAAAAAATTTTATGAATTGAATGTTGATTATGAGGTAACGTTTTTTTTTTTTTTTTTCTTTATACATATTATATAAATTGCGTTAGTGAATTAGATTTATAAGCAAAAAATTCTAGGGAGCAATGGATTTTAGATAAGCAGGACATTCTGCGAATGCGTGGTGAAGATATGAAATGTATTACAGAGGAAGAATATACGAAATTAATGATATTTTTTTGTAATTGTAAGTAATTCATGTTATATTATTCATTGTTGTCATTGACACATGTTCTGCTCCAAAATATGTGACTCATAGAAGAACTTCACAGTCCATGGAATAGTCTTGCATTCTATAGTGTTATTTTTCATTTTTGTTATAAATTTAAAAAGTTTTTCAGTTATACATGCCATTGGAATGGATTCACAGCAACCTCATAAAACACGGATGCAAGTTATTGCTACTGCTTGTGTTTATTTTCGTCGTTTCTATGCGAGGTAATAAAATTTTGTAAAAGTTTCTATTAAAAAATAAAAGGTGTAAATGCAGGGACTGAAATTCTTATCAATTTTTCAAATTTTCGGATATGAAAATTGTTGGACTTCAAGATAAAATTCTTTTCACACTTATTTTCAGACGGTCATTGAAAGATATTGATCCATTTTTGTTAGCGCCTACTTCCTTGTTTCTTGCATCCAAAGTTGAAGAACATGGAATGATGTCACACAATAAACTCATACAGGCTACAAATAATGCTTGTAAGTTACTGAAGTTTTTAAAAATTTTTTTAGTTATCTGTTTTGTCGAAGGCAGTTTTAATTTTTTTTGATGCACAATTGATAATAACTAAATTCCAAGTTAAAATGATCTTTGTCCATTCAAAAACAATTGAGTTTGCAAGGAGAAATCATTGTAACTAATAACTTGGATATAAATTTACTCCTTTATTTTCTTCTTTCAGTATTATTTTCGATTATTCTTTAATGAGAACAATATAATTCAGTGCTTTATTTTATATTAATTTATTCTGTAAAATATTTTTATGAATTGAGAAGAATCTTTTATATTATCTGAAGCAATGAATGAAATAAAAGGATAATGGAGTACATATCGAATAATTCTTCTCATTTTTATTTATCCATTGAAACTATTATTTGTTGTTTTGTTTTTGTGAAATGTTGCAATTGTAGTGAAACGATGGCCCTTCATACAGCAAGATTTGATGATACGAGTGCAACATATACAAGAAGCAGAATTCTTTCTTTTAGAAATTTTGGATTGCTGCCTAATTGTTTATCATCCATACAGGTGCTTATCTAAATTTTTGTATTGCTGTAAAAGTAAAAATCTGGAAAGGATACAATTATTCGAATTCTCAAACATGAACTACAAATTTAAAATTTATATCTAAATTGCATTTCTAATTTTCTCATTCCATCTAAATCAGCTGCATAATTTGTTTATTATGGTATTCATGCAAGAAATTTCATCCACGACAATTTTTATTATGCTCTTTACAGCATAAAAAATGAAAGTTTGATTACAAAGATATGGTCGAAAAATTTGGAAGTATTTTAACGCTAGAAATTATGGCCGATTTTAAAATTTTGAAGAAATCATTTACAGACCGTTGAATCAATTAATAGCTGAAATGGGAAGGGAACATAAAGATCTCGATACTATATCATCGTATGCTTGGAAAATTTGTAATGATTGCACAAGAACGGATCTTTCATTAATGTATCCTCCTCATCAGATTGCAATTGGTAAGTTTCATTTCCTATCCAGAAAGTTTCTGTGGGTCGAAATATTGAAATATTTTTTAGATTAGACTGTATAAGGATATGAGTTCACATGTTTCCTGTGAGAGATTGATAACTGTTCCATCAATTTATAGATATTTGAAGATAGTAAATTGTTATCAACAAGAAATTAGAAGTGAAAAAAAAAAAAGAAAAAAGAACTAGTTTTATTGATAATTCAAAATAAACTTGACGTACAAGTCAGTCCTTTGATTATTTTTAGTATGCATTTACGTATAAAAGAGCGAAAAGCTAATCAAACTGTAAGTGCTTGCAAAGTTCATGCTAAAAATTTTCTGGTTTTTTTAGCATGCATTTTGATAGCATCAGTTTGGACAAATAGAGACAGAGAACTAAAAAATTGGTTTGCCGAGCTTGCAGTGGATTTTGAAAAGGTGAAAGCTCATTCTCTCTTTCCTATTTATTTCGAGGCATTATTTTCCTATATTCAGCTTTATATCAGATTTTCGAATTGATCTAATAAATCCACCGCTTTTTTTTTTTATTATCTCTGATATCGAGCAGCAAGATGAATAGTTTTGATGGGTAATATTACTCCGGTGAAGAATGCATTTGTATTGATCGGATTCAGCACGAACATTCCGTATGGTCAGAAACTTATTTAATGAAGTGGTTATCAGTTCTGAATCTTTATTAATTTTTGTAGCTTAAGACTTGATAAGAATTTTATAAGCTTGAATTGAAATATTGTTTCAGTATTATTGAAACGCTAATCCACGTGACTGGAACATAACTTCAGATTTTATTTTAGGTACTGGAAATCCAAAAAATCATCATAAATTTGTATAGTGTTTGGAAAACATTTGACGAAAAAGAGCAACTTGTTGCTATTCTGCAAAAAATTCCGCGTCCAAATCCAGGTCCACAATCGTCAGGCACTACTATGATGCAGTCACATTCTCATGGTGGTCTTCAAGTAAATAACATGAATGTGCATCAAAGTGTTACCATGGGCCCACCACCTATGCCTCCAGTTGGTAATATGAAGTTTGAAACACATTAATTATGCGACAAGAAAAAGTTAACTATTCCCTTCCAAGCAATTTCTAAATTTCTTTCTATTACTTTTTGAGAAAGATAGATGAACCTTATCCTGAATTTAGCAAACAATAAATGTATGCATAAAAATATACAATAGTGTCAAAGTACAGACTGTGTTCATTTTTCATTCCAGGACTATTCTACATTCTTATGCCTTATGTATTCTTTATTTCTTTTAGTGAGCTTTACTCTTCACGTGTTATTTGCTGTGATATAAGAGGTGGAATATATGTAGTTTTTATTTGTTTTTCGAAGTCCAATAAATAAATATTGACATTCTGCATTTTTTGATGAGATATATGTATAATTTTTACATTATACATGGCTTTTTTTTGCCATATGAAGAATAAGTACATGGATTGCCGTTGTTGTTATAATTATGAATTCTAAGGTTTGAGCCTGTAAGTAACAAGAACTGATTTAAATATATTTTCTTTTTGATATATTTTCTCTTTGATATATTTTCTTTAATTCAGAAAAAAGAGATCTGCTTTCAAAAATAAAAAACTTAAAAAAAATAAAAACTTATATCACTGAATCAAAAAGGTAATACATCTTACACATAAGTGCTTCTCACTATGGTTATGCTTGATTTAAGACTTCATCCTGATCATAGTCGGTTCTAAAAGGACAGATAACGGGAAAACTTTCTTGTGAATTTTGATTATTCAGCAATTCTGAAATAAGAATTTATATCACCTGTAGTAGTGAATGACCATTTCAGTAAAGTATGTGATAATATTGTAAAAAGTTAGTCATGAAATCTTCGAAATATTATTACTGCTGAAACTGAAATCGAAGCAGTTATATCGTCTTATCATAAGTTGTAAATATAACAGAATATGCAGTAGTAAGATTAAGAGGTGGTATAAATTCTTCAAAATTGCTAAATGATCGAAATTCATGGAAAGTTTTCCCATTATCTGTCCTTTTAGAATCGAATATAATCAGGATAATGTCTTAAATCATGCATAATCATACTGAGAAGCACTTATGTTAAAGGTGCATTATTTTTTTAATTCAGTGGTATAAATTTTTTCTTTTTTTTTTTTCTTGAAACCAGATCTCTTTTTTTTTTTTTTTTTTTTTTTTGAATTGAAGAAAATATATCAAAGAGAAAAGGTATGAGAGTTCATAGTTATTTTGAATCAGAGGAAATTTATCTGCAAATCATTCTGATTAAATTATAGTCACACCGTTGCAAAGGTATTTGGAAGGCAATGAAATATCTACGTTCGCTGCAGAAAAGATTTATGATAATCCTGAAATTAATTACTTTCGAAGTTTTCGCAATTAGCTTGTCTTAAATTGCATGTAAGATTATATTTTGACAAGTTGGAAAGAAATATTATTAAGATTCATGAGGGGGAAAAATTTTCCATCATATCATGATTATTTGAGTATTAATTTCATTATTGAAAATATCATCATAATATATCACCTCATGAATAATATCATTAATTTGATGCTGTAGCATATAAATTTAGCACTTATCCGGGACTATAATGATATGATATTAACATATATATTTTAAAAAATGAGAAAATTGTAAAATAAATTGGATTGGGAAAAAATAAATTAGATGACCATAAATAGATTACAAATACTTTTTTCTGGATTTCCTTTTTTTTTTCTTTTTCCAATATATTTGAAAACTCGAGAAAAGTTTGCAAATAAGAATTTTCTTTTTTTTAAAAAAAAATTTATTTCTTTCTTTCCCTAAATATATTTGAAAGATTTCAGATAGAAAAGAAAATAGAATAAAAATTTAACGACAACAGCAGTTTTAGTATTAGCAGAAAAAAAAGGAAACAATGAATGATTCAAAAGGAAATTAATTCATTTCCTTTCCTCTTTTCATTTTGTTTTTGTTTTTGTTTTTTTCTTCATTTTTGTTGGAAATATTTAATTACATATGTTTGCATGGGAATGTTAGTTAATTTATGAAATTTTGATGTCATTCTTTTCTTTTTTAACATTATGACTTGCTTAAGATTTTATTTTGTTCAAATTATGATTTAATTAAATTTAGTTCAAATTAACGAAATGTGGCTAGAATACTACTTTTTCTTCAGTTGTACTTCAAACAAAGTCACGACGATCTATTTCATTTCCAAACAGATTAATCATTTTTAATCGTTGAAAAGAATCACTTCGGATTAACTTTTTCTTAAGTTATCGTAAATAATTTAAATAAAGTCATGGAAAGAATGAAATTGAATCTTCTCATCAAATATATAAATGTTGTGATTGCTATAATAACATAATAATTGATTGATTATCATTTTATTTCAATTTTTTTGAAATCTGTGAAATCATTTCATTTTTATATCATCTTTAGCACTTAAAATATTATTCAATTTGAATTCATCCAACTCTAATTTGGATTTTATCGTAATTTAAGTCAATAATGGTTTTGTTTTCATTCGCTTCCTTTAAGTTTTGAACAGTTGGGGAAAAATTAAAATTAGCCTTTCATATTTGTTACATATGTTCATAGAACTATTTCATTTTTGAGAGAACGGTTAATACATTTAAACTGAATATATTTAAATTTTTGCTATTGTGCAAAGCAATTATTATTTAGCTTTTATTGTAATTTCATTAAATACTCCAATTATTTACCATATTTCTTCAACTTTCACCCTTCCAAATAACTGTCTGCTGATAAAATTTGTCTTTTTTTTTTTTAATCATAATATTCAAGAAATTGCTTTTTTGCCATATTATGTCTTTAATTCATTTTCTTTTACGTGATTGTAATTTAACGTAATTTTACGTAATTCGGATCTGTAATAGAAGTGTAGATTTCCACATATAATGAATATTGCTGAACCACATTCATCATTTTCCACTATCCTTCTTTACTCATTAATATTGTTTACTGAGTGAGTCACTAATAAAATTATTGCAGCTTGGAAATTTTACTGACAAATTATTAAAGCATAGATAATGTGTTAATGTGTTATTTCTGAAAAAAATGACATGATATAAAATTTTGTTTACTATAATCATGCGATGGAAATAAGCTTAATGATTAATTTTGGTTTCCAAAATAATAATTAATTTGACTATTTAACTATAATTATAATATGATATCATAGATCGAATCTAGAAAAGTTTTCATGATATATTTCTATCATATCAAAAAATAATGAGCATTCTAAATATGATATAAATTTCCAGGAATATTTTGCAAAATTTTTGAAAATATAATATATCAAATAATTTATATTGGCAATATTGCTATCTAAAATATATTCCCGATGATGAAATAAATTGCCATGGCAACACACTTCCTGTGTTAATTTAATATTAAGAATGTTTCTCTCGAATTTTTCTTTCGACTAAATATGATAATATCTTTCCATTTTTGACCAATAATTTCACACTATTTTGATTATATATACATATATTCGCCAATATTTGTCCATCATTCATAACTTATCATATAATTGACGGCCTCTTCTTTTTGCTTTAAATTTCCGTCTTTACAATAATTTCATTTTAAATTTTAATTTTTTAATAAAATTTCATTTCAGTGCTAAAAATTGCTATAATGGTTTTTAATTAAAATTATTAATCGAAATTATTTGCAACAAGAATCTTTTTCGTATTATTTTTTTTTTTTTTTTTTGTTTCTTTTTCTGTCCATTATTTCTAATGCATAACTATGTTCAGGCCAATATGTTGGACCATAACCAAAACAATAATTTTTGGTATAAAATGTTACAAATATTGAAGTAAAAAAAATAATTAAAAAAATTTACAAATGATTAAATCTTGATGAAATTTGTAGAATGTAGAAAAATACATTTGCATCATTAATGATTGATTTCAAATTTTGACAAAAAGGAAGAAAAAAAATGGAAAGCAGTTAAATTTTTATGTTTATTAAAAATTGAATTGATCAAAGAGCAATCATATAAAATATATAAGCAATATAAACAGTTATCAGAGCAAGAATCATCTTTTCAATGTAAATAATTTATGAAAGCAAAGATTATTCTTTCAGCAACATATTTGAAATTTTTTATGAGACACTTTTGCAAAAATGGCGATATAAAATGATCATACGCAACAATTTCTTCTATTTCGGCAGAACTACTGTATCATATTTTGCTAGGAAATTATTCCATCATTCATTCATAATATTACATTTTTTTTCTCACTGATAAAATTAGATTTATAAATTTGAAAAATTTGAATTGAAAAACTAAACCTAAAATTCAGAAATACTTAAACTTGAATTTATTCATAGAATTGATATTTTTTGATTGTCGTGAGAAATTTTTGCAATTGATGAAGATGACTCGTCAGATGTAATTTCTTTCTGAAATTGATTCCAGGAAATGTTGCTAGGAAACAGGAAGAGAATAGATGAAGGAGGAGCAGTTAACATTTGAAGTTGGATAGATAATTATTTTGATGAACTTCTATACCTCGCCTGTTGTCTATCTAAATATTCTCGATTTCTGAATCATTTTTTTTTTTTTGATTAATTTTTCGATTCCAGATTAATTATCACCCCGATTAATTATCATTAATTATCAATTGTCCGTCTAACATTTCATGTCCGTAATTGTGTGAAAGTGCGATAATTTATCCATTTTTTTGATCGCTACGAATTCGATGAAAAATTTGATCATTAGATGGAATAGTTCGAATTTCTAGTGCAGTCGTCACTAGAAATTTATTTCCGAAAAAAAAAAAAAACGTAAAAAATTGTTTGCTATTTATTAAATCACACAATGACCGGCAAAAATGTTGCATATATTGTGGAGAATCGAAAGAATCGATAACAATTAAAAAGAAAAAAAAGATTTGCTTCCCTCAAATTTTTCCAAATAAAAAAAAAACTTCATCTAAATCCAAAACTTATCAAAGCCCATTGGCCTTCAACTAATCTTAAAAAATTTTTTAAAAATAGCGAACAATTGCTAAGCTGAATTTTACATTCCAGTTCTAATAAATTGTAATAATAGCATACGGATCTCTCACCTTTTTTTTTCTTTTTCCTTTCCTTTCAGTTTCTCCCTCATATATTTTATCATCTCAAAAAACCTGCCTTCAGAACACTTTTAGAACCATAACCTTTGAACTTTCCCGAAATCAATATCACTCTCTCACCTGATATTTCACGGGAACCCAGTCTAAAACATGTAAAATTCGTGCATACGGGTGCGGAAAAGCAAAAGATGCGTGGATGGATTGTCTTTTTAATTTGTAATTAATATCGTGCGATAATTAGTATCTTATGTGACGAGCATCGCGGATTTCTAGTTTTTAATTAATTTGTAGTTAATATATAATTAGCATCTTGTTTGATTTGTTATTAATATTGGTGATTTTCATCACAATTGATGTTTTCATATTTTGTGTGAACAAACAAAAGATTCCATAGATGACGGTAATCTCAAATATTATTTTCTTAGCGAAATTTACGGTTTTTCAAGCTTGCTATGTATCTTATCTATCATAATAATACCGTACAGGTCCTTCTGTCACATGATAATTAGATGCATGGTGGCATAGATGATCGACAAATTTTTGATATCAATTGCTGAATTTATTAGTGCCGTTTGACCTTCATTCGCTGCTGTAAAAATATAGGCGGTTGTATTAATTTCGTTGCAGCTTATCATCACGATGGTTAAATCGCGATTCGTTTGATATTTGTTGTGCTCCATTCTCATACAACGCTACTATAAACTCAGGCATTGCCAACAGCTTGCAGTCCGAAACGAAAAATTTCGAATGATTCAACCGGATCAAATTGTTACCGAACGTCATATTTACAAAATTGTCCTTACAGGTGGTCCATGTGGTGGGAAAACTACAGGACAAGTAAGAAATTTGATTTTTACTTCAAACTATCTTTATTGTTTGAAAAGATTATAAATTCATTTTGAATTTGGTACTTTAAAGCACCCAATTTAATCCAGTTCTATTGGTTCATTTATTTAAAAGCATGATAAAATCTTATTATTATGGAATGAAATATATTAGAAATTACAGTAGACTGTATAGAACGAAGAATGTTTGGAAGAAAGACAATTAAGAAAATTAAATTTTAGAATATGGATTCTCTAAGATTTTAGTTATCAGTAATTAATCTTATCTGTAAAGTCATATAAGTGAAAGATTTGCTTTGATTTTCTGGCTATTTATTCTTTTGATTTTCTGTGGTAGAGTATTTTATGACAGACTACTTTTTCTTTATTTTTCACTAGTAATTTGTTTGTCCATCATTAATGCATCTGGCAGTTGATTCTTAATTATTATTGTTCTATGGTTTTTAGGATCGTCTTCGAACATTTTTCGAGGAAATTGGATGGAAAGTATATACCGTACCCGAAACAGCTAATATATTGCTTGGTGGTGGCGTGAAATTCGCTGAATTGACACAGGAGCAAGCCTATAAATTTCAAAAGGACCTATTATTAACTTTGCTAAGAATTGAAACGGTAAGAATTTAAACTTTTTTTTTTGTTGCTGAAAGACTGTTTATCGTATCGTAGCAGATTATTGCTCATTTATTAACTATCCTATTATGCTGGATTTTAAAAAACCAACTTTTTATTTTTCTCCTTGTAGTAAGTTATTATAGATAAAAAAAAATTTTGCAACATACTGGAGTCACGTGTGCTCCTAACTTATTCATGTTGTAGATAGCTTTATTCTTCACTAAACACAGTCAGAATGTCATTGATCGGTATGATGATGCATAATTAAACTTTGCCAATTATTAGAGGATATATAAATCATTTAAAAAAGCGAGAAATTATTGCATTGATATGGTTTAGTATTTCAAATTTTTCATTTTTTTAAAGAAGAAAAGAAGGTAAATCGTAAGAATGATAGTTACTGTATTGATTAAATGTTGTTTCTAAGTGATTTCTGTATTGGTGTTTGAAAAAATTGGCAGGTTTTCTTTAATCAAGCTGATGCATCAAATGCTGAACGTATCTTGATCATATGTGATCGTGGAGCTATGGATCCATCAGCATATATCGACAAGAAATCTTGGGCCCGAATATTAGAGGAAGTTAATTTGGATCAATTCAGTCTACGAGAAGATAGGTACGACCAAGTAAGTTCTCGAAATTTTATTTTGAGCCTTTCGATGATTTCTAATTAGCAGTTTATTAATAGAAGGTTTTTAAATGCTTATGTGATTTTCTTTTTGAAAAGAAAAATGGACATATTACTGTTCCGAAATGCATTTTAACATATTTAAAAAAATATGTATTCAAATGTTCCGTTCAGTCTTCATTTCTGGGACATCTCTGCCTCTTAATTCTTTAATTGTTATAACAAATTATGTAATGGCATCTTTTTTTTCGCTCATAAAGTCGATGCTGTAATTCTTGAAATCCAATTTATTCATGTTTAAGAAACTTTGATATTTAAAGATTTCGCTTGTTAATTCAGGCAAACTGTAGGATTTGAAATAATATTTTGAATCAAGTTCTGAGACTCAAATTCTTGAATATCAACAAATATCCAAAATATTGCTGCTAAGTTGCATCATTTGAACAATTTACCCAACGTTTTAAGTGCTGATATACTTAAATATTGCAATTTTGCAATATTTAAGTCGTTTTCTTTCTTTTTTTTTAGTTACAATTTTTGAAAACACTTACTTGTAGATTTTGCATATGACCACAGCAGCAGATGGTGCTGAAGAATATTATACTTTGGCAAATAGTGATGTAAGAAGCGAAACTATTCGGGAAGCCATAGAACAAGATCGACTTACCCGAGATGTTAATAATTTTTTTTTTTTCTGATTGAAAAAGAACATTTGTTATTTCTAAAACTTGTTTGGTTTTCGAAAATTTCCCAGATTCTAACATAAGTTTTGATATTTTTCATGGTTACTCTTCATTCATTTGAACCCTTACTTAATTCAAGTTATATTTTGAAGATATAGTTCATTTGAAAACCCCCGTCTCTCGATTTCCCTTTCCCCATTATAATTCTGGTTTTAATCGTACTAAAAATCGAGAAACTTCGGAACCGTATAACATTGCGTAGCAACGCTTACTGTTGCAAGCTTACATATGGCCAAATTTGGGGATATTTTGAAGAAGATAATATGTGGAATAAATGAAAAGGATCGGTGTGCGCTGTCGTGTTATGAATTAATTAACTTAGCATTATCAAAATTTTTAAAAATTGATAATACAAATGAAATTGTGAATTAAACTCATTTCAGTTTTTTTGTAGGCTTGGCTTGGACACCCACGCGTTGATGTAATCGAGAATGTTGGGTGCAAATCGTTTGATGATAAAATACTGAGATTAATTGCTGCCTTGTGCAGTCGAATGGGTCTTCCCACTCAAGATCGATTAGCCTTCAACAGCAAGTAGTTTTTACACTTTTCTTTCGTAATTTAAAATTTATGATGAGATGACCGACATTTTAAATAGCAGATTAAATTAAATAGAATAGTTAAATGATTGACATCATTAGTCTATTTTGGAAATGAAAATATATATATATATGGATAACATGACTTTGCCATTCGTACCATTCTAAATCAGAAATATATAACCTACATGAGATTATATTTATCCTTATCTCACAATGTTGATATCAGTAATATAGAGAAATGAAATCTAGAGACTTTTTTATTCAATTTCATGAAGCGAAGATGAGAATTAAAACGAAAATTTGAAAGAAAGAAGTTATTGTCACATTTGATACAAATGATTGATGCTAGTATTTTGCAGGAAAAGAAAATGGCTTGTTACATCTTTCGATGCGAAACGTATGCCACGTTGTGAAGTATTCCTAGTGCGGCATAATTACTTATGCACCGAAGATCAAAATATTCAGGTTTAATTTCATTTTTTTTTCCACAAAAGTAGTGCATAAAAAGATTGCAGAAATTAATCTAGTTCCTTGAATAATTTCACTACCTTTTGACAAAATTTGGTTCAGTCTTCATATGCGATTGTTTTTTCATATTTGGAGTTCGATGATCACTGAAAAGAATATGCGAATTCATAAGTTTTTTTGAAATAAAGAAAAAGTCGATCGTTTTTTTTATCCTTTTATTTTTACTTTGATAAATTCTCATGTTCGTTATGTATTCATGTATAGTTGTATTGAACTTTTGTTTCTTAAAATGCATGATTGTATTAAAGGTTCGGCTGCGTTCGCGAAGTCAGCATAATCGTACGACATATGCCATAACAACTCGGCACTATGATGGTCCAGAACCAGTAGAAACTCGCAAGCAGCTGAACTATCGAGAGTATATGAGTTATATTCAGATGGAAGATCGTTCGAGAGCACCGATCAATAAGGAACGGAGATGTTTCATGTACGGCAAACAGGTATGCTCATGTTTTATGTTTCATTTTAATTTTGCAGTTTTTTTTTTCAAGTTAAAACTAAGCAATCTTCTTTAAAGATTGACTAATATGTAGTATTATGCTAGATTGGCAGAAGATCAGCATAAGAGACAATCGCTAAATAAATTAAGTAATTTGTTGATAAGGTGAGCTTCATTAGGAAATCTTTTGTCATGTGCTTTCATTGGAAAGTTTATTTTATTGAATTAAAATAGTTTTAATGATTTTTTTGAATTTAAGTTTAAGTACTCGTTTTAGTTCCTCTAAAATTCAGAAGTAATGCTTCAAAGAAAAATAGAACGAATATTACAGACAATCTCACTTGAAGTAAAGTGTTCTTTAAGCAGTGTTTTATTTGCTTGAATAATCAAATTAATTTTATGCAATTTATAGTATTATCATTTGGATACATATACTTCACCATTACCGCCATCATGTAAGGGAAAGCCATTAATGTTACTGGAAACGTACACAACAGCTCCGATCGGTGATACTAATGAACCAGTGCTACCTGACTTTATGACTATTTCAAAAGAAGTGACAAGTGACCCAACATACAGCATGTATACAATTGCTAATCTAGATGCGAAAATGGGCAAGAGAAGCTAACATTTTGTTGTAATACTTTTGTGAATCATTCTGCAGATATTATCCTTAATAATCGCAATTCTTGATATATTATTCTTAATAATCGCCAGTTCTTCATCAGGTATTAAATATATTAGCTTGTCAATTATTATAGCGTTAATCTGAATTGTAAATTTTTATCCCATGGAATTGGTGTATTTTTTGTCTTCAATTATAACATGGATTTGGAAGAGGTGAAAATTTCTGAAAACTAGTGATGCTTGTGAAATTGCCTGGCGAGCAACTCCTTATCGTTTTTGTTTCTCCCATCTCTTCCATAAGTTATTTTTGCTTTCGAGCCATGATATCAACCGTAAATAGTTATGGTAGTTCGTTTTTTTGCATATTCAATTGAAACGAATAATTTTCCTCATCATCTTAAAAGCTAAGCATCTAAAAATCAAAATTTCTAGATGTATTCTCAAGATTCCATATTATTATCAAATTCTTGTCCTCTACTGTTTCCTCTTGAAAGTTTGGTTCCCACGATAGTTTTTTAAAAAACTTCACTTCATGTTAATTTGAAACTTTGCATCAAATCTGAATGTTTGCAGTCCTAAAGGCTTTGTTAAAATGACGTATGAATCAATGTGCGATTACTTTGAAATTCATGCCGAAAGTTCATAGTCTCTGTTCATCAAAATATTTTCTTTTTTAACATCTTTTACGGCTCAATGTTTTAATCACGGGCCATTCCGTGAAAATTATTTTGGTTATTGTATTTTATCTTTATTATTATTTCGAAAGATTTCGAGAATAATTTTATGATGATCAAAGTCAACTTGTGACAATATACTTAATTGATTATTGCTGAAATGAATTGAAATTTGACAAATTCTAAAATATTCCTGAAGACTGTATATCTTCGAACAATTCGTCTGCTAAAAAATCATCTCTCTTTCTCGTTTCCTATCGATAAGAAATAAGGATCATAAACGTTAATAAAAAGCAGCTTTACTGAAGAAATTATGCAACAGTCTGACAAATTACCTTATAGTTTCAATCTACAACTGTTCTACAACTGTCTTAACATTATTAATAGTGATTCTATTTTTTAAGCGCACAAGAAATGACATAAATAACAAATGTTTTATAATATTACGTGCCTCTTTACTGTAAATGAAATGAACAGTCGGCAATACGGCGCAAAAGAGAATGACGTAGGAATTTGCAAAAATCCCCAATGGAATAACAATTTCTTCGCCGAAAATTTTAATAAGAAATGGTACCATTAATTTAAAAATAATAGCTCGAATTTCCAATGCACTGCAGTTCCATGCAGCCTGAATTAATATCGGCCATTCATAGCGATTTACTACAATTTTTTCAGCATTCGTACTTCCAATTCCTAAATATACTTCATAATTTAGCGATAAAATGATTGAAATAGAAAAAATCGGTTAACAATTTGATGAATTTCATAATAACTTTTTAAAACTAATTTGGAATGCCCAATCTTGGCATGCAAAAAACAAAAATAAAGTAATTTGGTGATAAAAACCTTGATTTTGATTGATATTTGCTGCAAATCGTTGTTTACGACGTATACCATAGAAGATCACAACATACATGACGAACATTATATTGGGTATGAACATTGTCCAATAAAAACGTGTGCTGAAATATAATAAGCAAATGACCATTAAAAAACATTTTTCAATTCAAACTTGCTGCAACAACAAAGAAGTAGAAAAGCATTCGATGCAATATAGAAGCTTTTGGTTAGCGTCAAATATTATAAAATATCACTGAAAATCAATAGATACTTCGATTTAATACAAATTCAGCTTAAAGTTCGAAGTTTTATAGTTTAGTGATTTTATAAGATAATTTCAAAAGTTTAATCTCAAAACTTGTTTAAAATTGAATAAAATGGCATTGATAGATAACCTCCGCCAAATACTTTTTCCGTCATTTGACTCTCCACATTTTATATCATAAGTCAAGTTCCAGATAAGAAATCTTCTAGCACAAAAACAGAGATCGACGATTGAGATCGCTGAAAATTTAACCTATTATGATTGGGATGCTGATAAATTAGATAAAGGTTGTTGGAAAACAGATAAAAATTTTTAAAAAACTTAGTCTGAATCGTTCTATTTGTTTTAACTGAATTTCCAGAATTTGGTATCAGTTACTGCTGTGCAATAGTGGAAAAATTAACAAAGATCAATGATGACAAAGAATTGTCATGGAATTTTTGTTTAAACGAATGCCGAATGACAGGACAATCCATAAAAATCCATTATTTGACGAATTGCAGATATTATTTGAAAAAAATCATTTTGATCATTCTTTGAGAAGCATCAGCAAATCATACCAAAAACCGATAACCACACGAAAGCGATTAGAAAATACAGTCTTTTTGACTTGAAAAAAACATTGTATTTTGGTAAAATAAACGCCACAAAACGATTCAATGTCAGCAGAAATGAAAAATGCAGCGCGGATATATATGAAAGTGAAAATAAACTTGTGAATTTGTAGTTAATCCATGTCGTTTGATTCACTAAAACATAAGCAAATTAGTTACTTAAAAATGATTTTGTTCACTTTTTCGAATATTTGGATGCAGCAAAATTCAAAAAAGAAGAGATTACTTTTGCTAAAAGACGCCATGAAACGTAAATTTTAAAATTTTCACTTCAATATTCTACTTTTTGATTTTCATAGCAATTGAATTCTGCTTCCTAAATTTGCTTCAAAAGACATATGATATAAATATGGGATATAGAAATCGCAATATAAAAACAGAATACATCACCTATTATAAATAAGACAAGAAAATTTTAGTTTCCATTTCTAAGGAAGATACACCAAATTGAAAGTTATTAAAACAAAAGCACTCTTTAGATATCTAGCAAATTTACTTCTTAGTAGCAATAATCCCTCCGCTCATCGCAGTATCATCTTTAAAAGAATTAATTGAAGCAATTTAGCTGAATGAGCGAATAGTCCCAAAAATACATATGTCTGTAGAATTTAAACAAAACAACTTACTGTATGAACTGCTTGGAGTTTGCAGCATTTCAGGCAAAATAACAATCGGTTGTGGGAGCAAAGCCATGAAATTAGAAATAATTAACTGCAATGCAATAAGAACAAATGCTCGACTGTAGGAACTGTTTTCACAGAATAATACGATAGCCATTAGCACATTACTACTAGTACTGTAGAGCAAGAGAATGGTAAAAAGTACAATTGCTATGTATTTTGCAATCTTGTGATTTCTTATGTTATCTCTTATGTCGAATTCATTTGTCCTATTTCTGTCCAGACAAATTGCGGGTAATATTAGAAATAATACAATAATAATGAAGGAATGAGCCACCATTCGCTTAGCTGACTTCTAAACTGATAAGTTTCGTGAATTTTAGTGCAATAGGAGGGAATAACTTCAATTCTTCAAATACAAGTTGCGATTTCAAATTCCGAAATTCTAAATAAGAAATAATAACCAGATAGCAAAATGAGATTTTCAGTCCTTTTGCTACTTTTATAGAAATTGTTAATGGTAATAGCATCCACTGATATCATTGTTTTCAAGTTTAAGCCACTTTTTCATGAGCTCATTATGCCAACTTCTGAAGTGACTTCAACCGCAAGTTAACTCAATTTGCTTGGTAATTTCTTTTCCTTCCTAAGCAAGTAAGTGAAAAGTAATCAACTAATTATGACGATATAAAGCAAAATAAATTGAAAACAATCAGCCAGTCGAGTACCAAAATATACTGTGTAGAAGAAAATTAGAAGTTGTAAGAAAATAGATTATTAATAATTTGAATTTTCGCATATTCGAAGTGCAAGTATTTTTACACCAGAAGCACTTGCACTTCGAATTTGCGCTAGATAAAAAATTGTGCAAAATGTTCAAATAAAATTTCTATGGGATTAGCTTTGAGAGCCATTTTACTCTTTTAATTTTGCCATAAGTATTGAATTCAAAAAACCAACCGGTAAAGTTTCAGATATAAGCTTTTGTGTTTCATGTTATTTCAAAAATATCTACGAATCTTGTTCATACCTTTAAGGATTTAATGCTTATGAAATTTTCTGTATATTAATGAAATGATAAATAATTGATGAATAAATTGACGTGATATTATTCTTACAAATAACAAAGAAAAATTTTTTTTAATATCCATTATTGATCGATTTTTGAAATTTCGACAATTAATATTAGCTTTTTGCTGAATTTTTTTTTTTTTAAGGCTTTTTGCTGAATTCATTTCGATCAGATGAATTAATACAATTCTAATTTGCTGTATACTGAAGTTAATGAAAATCCAATATTTTCTGATAGATTCTGAATCAAAGATAAATTGAAACAATCATAAAAAAATATATAGAATATAAATTTCACTTCATCCTTTCGTTTGAAATTGAAATCATACCTTTCTTTGAAATTCCTGATTCGTATTCTGAAAAGTCTGTTCGTTTTCAATTAGCTTTAGTACCAGAAAAATCGATGAAAAATTGAATATGACACGATCGTCGGAAATTGTAGCCGACTAACATCAATTCCTTTCTCCTCGTTCTTCACTAAATTCACGTCTGTCGATGGAGTATCAAAGAACGGAATATTCACTTGAATCAATTAAATAGCATGGTTTGACTTAATAGATGAAATCGTACGATTTCCTTAAAACATTTCGATGCGATAAAATCTTACATATCACGTGGAATTATAAAAACTGTGAGATTGTTTAGTGTATCTCATTTAGAAATTCAAATATTCCAGCTCCACTGAATTATCATATATTATTAATCTATTGAATAAGTAAATATGAGTTTGTCTATATTTCTTTGAGAATGACAAGTTCGATTGCAATCATGTGAATATGGTCGTAGCATTCAACAGCGATGCTCCAACAACATTTTAAATCATGCGTAAGGTTAGATATTCAAATTACTAGTTATCCTCCGAATATCGCTATCAGTAAATCATAAATACTGTATTCATATCAACATCCTGATATAATTCCATAAGTACAACTCCCTGTTTTAATAGATACATCGTTCTATTTTTATATTTGGGATGCTAGACTGTATTACGACACATTCATTACAAATGATTACATCAAACTTTTATTTCAGAAATGAATAAAAAGAATGATGAGCGCATATAGTAAACAGCTACCACGATTGTACTGCAACCAGCAAGATTATTTCCAACAAAAGTTCAAGAGTATAGCCAGTGTTGAGAAAATGAAGTCTAATTCTAGAATTTCTGATAGATATCATGTTTTGTCAAATACTGCATGCGAGAAGTGCACAATCAACTGTTCCATACGAACTAAGTAATCCATGACAATAATTCTACGTAATACACAAATCAGTTTCAAACGGCATAGAACTTGCTGATACTGTTAATATCAAAAATTATTCTGAATGAATATTACTTGGATAGATCTTTCAATTCATCGATCTTTTCAATTCATCGAATGATAACTGATATCATCGTACCGAGATAATATCAATTATTATTCTTCTTGATTCTCCTGATCATTAAGTTTCATTACTGTTTATTAGCACATACTATAGTAAAGTATTTAGGTGAACCTTCATATGAAGCCTAATTTTCTTTCTAAATTCAGCAACAGCCTGGAATGGGCGTTTTATATCCAACGATATATCCAGCTTTTATCCATCCCATACTTTAACCAATAGTTTGTGGTCGAATACAATTGGAACCACCAATTTTAAGTCATGTTATCACAGCTATCAGTTTATCGTGAAATACAATCTCAACACTCAATTTATGGTCCAATGCAACTTCAACTACTGGTGATTCAATGCAACCTCGACCAGTTTATGGTCCATCAAACCTCAAGCACCAGAAGATGGTTAAATACAAATTCAATTACCAGTAGATAGCTCTTTATGACTTGCTTCTATTAATCTTGACTACATTTATAATATTTGTGGTATAATTGCTAATTTTAAAGCAATATGTTCAAGTTGGTCAGAGTGATGGTTTTGTTCTGCAACCTTTGAGATTGGTGGTACGACAATATCGTATTTGTAGTGGTGAACAATGAATAAGGAAAATGTGAAATGGCGCACATGTCATGAAGTTGTTTCCTGTACAGCACTGAGTGGCCTTCATGGATTATTTGTGATGGTAAGTTTTGATTTCACTGCAAAATGAAGTCCATGATTCTTCGCAAAGTAACAAATTTTTTTCGTTGCAGGAAAACGATTTTATTGAATATCAAGAATTGTTATTTTCAACAATATGTAGAATAGATGAATAGGCAATATCCACGCCATTGTTATCTTGGTATCGGTTATAGTGCCGGCCTTGATTATAGCATATTTCATTTAATTTTCTTCAAACTATTGCAAATCATCATTGGTATTTTTTTTTCGGAAAATTTAATGTCAATTTACTACTTAAGGTAACAAGAGAAGATAGAGATAATCAAAATGAATAGATTATAAAAATGTTTAATTTCGCTGGAGTAAAGGAAGATAAATTAATTCGAAATCCAGCATTTACAGTTTTTCCGTTCTTTCTAGGTTAATTTCACATCATTTTCTCTTTATAAAGCCAATATCGAGTATTTCTCTGTGTTAGTACAATATAACTTTGTTTGCTTATAAGTATTGAATTTCACTAACTTTTTATTATATTTTCATAAAATGTATCGACATTTGTAAATTATTTTATGATGATATTCTGAATAATAATATTAGCTTGTTACCTTGAAATAAACAGCGAAAAAATTTTTTCAAAGTCATGCATAATATCTTGAAAACAGTAGCCATAATAAATTTTCTGTGTCTCAAAAATTCACATAATTTAGAACCGTTATCATTATCATCATAATTAAATAGTGATTTTCGTTAATAACTAAAATCAAATAACTGATGAGTCAGTTGCGCCAATAAAGTATAAAATTTTTGAAAAAATAAAAATCTTCACAGTTTTCTTTACTTCTTCTTAAACTTATTTATTACTTATTTTTCACATATCATTTACTAATATTATGTAAAAAGAATAGAAATGCTTGCATTTCCCTTAATCCATCTTTATCTTTTTTCTTATCCGACTTGGCTGTTATGTTATTGTCGTTTCAATTATTTGGAACAAATTCTTGCTATTATTAACCTATATTCTTAATGTCATAAACTTATTAATTTTTCAAAATCATTTGTTTCAGCGTGAATATGTTTATCATCTGCAAATTGCATCTGCAAAAAATTATACATGATATTAAAAAATACTAATAGTTGTAAATGTTCGTTTGTTCAAAATCTTAAATCTCCGATAGTTTTTATCTATTGCTTTGAAATTATGATAAAACGTTGCTTAGAATACGCGCATATTTTACCGAGCATACTAAGGGTTACATACTGAGGACTATGTCCATTTTGCAAAAAGTAAGCATGATTAATGGATTCTGTCCACTCTTATTTGTCACAGATGTGAAAGGTGAAAAAGTAGATGTATCTATACAAAAACAACGTGCCTACCTGGATATAACGTTGTGTTAAGATTTCAAATCAATAAGTTAACAATTGAAACGTTGTATCAAAATGTACATTGAACATTTACAACAAAGAGGCAATCCAAGACACAACGTAATATTAGAATATTAGCTTAATGTCAGAAGAGATAATTCACAAATTGCTTTAAGGAAACATTTTATTATACACTATCATGACTTCGAGATTTGTACGACGCAACTACATTCTCCATAAATCAATAAATAAATGAATTAGACTTCTCATAAAGCAAAAAAAAAAAAAGAAAAGCTCAAATCACTGGCCTTATTCATTTAAAAGCACAAGCCTATTTAAATGCAACGTGGCATGAAATTTCCAGATCAATCGATGGAGAACTTGAAACGTTCCAGGAAGTAGCCGCAGTTAGTGCAGAAAGAAGGCCTGGTAAATAAATTTTGTCAGCTCATGAAGACGCGGACGGGGCGGATTCAAAAATTCATTATTATTTATTATTATGTGTCATTATTTATCATTATTTGTTATCATTTATCATTATTTATTATTAATTATTACTTATTATATTACGCAACATTAAAGAATCAAAAACATCAATAAAACAAATCTAATGATTAATTCATAAAATAAAAAAGGAGATAACGATTAAAGGGAAAAAACCCGAGTCGAAGCATTGAACTGCTCTTATTCAAATACCTATTGTAAATGATAGAAAAAGGCGCCTTTGTTAGTACGTGATGATGATGCGTTTTTGTTGGCGCGCAAGGGTCTTCGACATTGACCCTAGTTGAGGGTTACAAAGAAACGATCAATAATTATTTATTGCGCGAGAGTAAAAAATCAGTAATATCAATAAAACAAATCTAACGATAAATTTATTAAATAAAAAAGGAGAAAACGACATAAAGAGAAAACTATAAAATAAAGAAGGAGAAAAGTAAAAAAACCCGAGTCGGAACATTAAACCGTTTCCGTTGACTTTTCTATATAAAATGATAGAAAAGGGCGCCTATTTTAGGACTTGATGATGATGCGTCTTTATTGGCGCGGTAGGGTCTTCGACATTGATCCTAGTTGAGGGTTACAGAGGATTAGCAATTTATTATTATTAATTACTTATTGTTTATTATTATTTATTATTATTCAGCATTCTTTATTATTATTCATTATTATAAATTTGTTATAATTTATCACTGTTCATTATTCTTTTTATTATATTATTTATTATTAATTATTATTATTTATTATTATTTGTAATTATTTATCACTATTTATTATTATTTACCATTGTTTAATATTAATTATTATTTATTACGCAACAGTAAAAAAGCAACAATATCAGTAAAACAAATCTAATGATAAATTATTAAAATAAAAGAAGAGAAAAGTAAAAAAACCCGAGTCGGAGCATTAAACCGCTCCCGTTGACTTTCCTATATAAATTGATAGAAAAGCGCGCAATTCTTAGAGCGTAATGATGATGCGCATTTGTTGGCGCGCGAGGGTCATTACATTGAACCTAATTGAGGGTTACAAAGAAATGATCAAGAATTATCGATTACTGATTATTATTTTTTAGGCAACAAACCGAGTCGGAGCATTAAACTGCTCCCGTTGGGGCGAATTTGTTAGCGCGTGATGATGATGCACCTTTGTAGGTGCGTTAGGATTGGCCAATTATTTATTATTGAGAGTTATAAAGGATTGGCATATCATTTTATTATTAATTATTTACTTGTTATAATTTATTACTCGCCATTATTCTTTATTATCATCATTATTATTATCATTATCATTATTATGGATGACTAATTGCTGTTTTCATTATTGATGATTAATTAATTAATGATTAATTTCTATTATTATTGCCAACCGCATCTTTTACACAAGAAGAAGGGAGAGAGAGATTGGAGAAAAAGGAGAAGAATGACAGAAAAAGTTAGGCGGAGCCAATAAACTCCACCTCCTCACCTATTTTCAATTGTCACGGACGTGACACGTGAAAAGAAGTAACCATATTTACTCATGAAGAAAGTCGGTTGGAGTACAATGTTGTGTCAAAATTTGAAAATAATCAGTGGTGAACTTCCCGGAGATCCGTAAACGGTAACAGGTAGCATTTACATTTTTATTTATATAGACTAGCTGGATCGGCCAAGCGGAGCGTGGCCGGCTCCGGCTAATCTATATAAATAGAAAAGTCAATGTTTGTTTATTCAAAATCTTAAATCTCCGTAATTTCGCAAGTTCTCCACCGATTGTCTTCAAATTTTGATATGACCTTTATTCAAATAGGTCATCATTTTTATATAGATATTCTTACTTTATATTTATATAGATAATCCTCTAGAAGCTGCAATAGTTTATATTGAATTATTATTCTTCCTTATTTCCTATTTTTATTTTAATTTAAATATTTAAATTTTCTTAATTTCAATAACTTGCGAAAAAAAAACAATGTTGCAAAAATTTTGCAAAATATCGATTGAGCTTCCGAAAAAGAAATAGCTTTGTAATGTTTAGGGTTAAAATGAAACATAAAATATTTTTATTTTCTAAATTTCAAAAACATTAATTTTACAATACTTGTGGGTATACAATATCTTTTGTTGTTCCATTTTCTGTGGAGATATAGAGACTGTCTGGTTTGCCGACTCTAGAACACGCAACTTGTAATTGTCCATGTGAAAAGCAATCGGTCTCTACATCTAAACCGCATAATTCCAAAGATTGACCCTGAGCATTGTTGATGGTGAGTGCAAATGCCAATCGAACTGGGAATTGCAACCTCTTAAACTGAAATGGCATATCCGTTGGAATCATAGGAATGCGGGGAATAAGGACATCTTCACCTTTGAAAGGTGCCGTCAAGACTGATATCTCTTTAACGTTGCTCATTAATTTTTTTACCTCAAGCCGCGTGCCGTTACAAAGTTTTGGCTGGTTGATATTTCGCAACATGACGCCGATTTTCAACTGTAATGCGTGCGGTGGCATCCCTGGCAGATCGAGCGAATTCAAAAATTCTGTTGGATAATTAACCGCTTCATCTGCTTCCACAACAGTGTCGAAGGATCTATATGTGACCATCTCGCTTTAAATGTTAGATTGTATAAAATTGTCAAGTTCGTTGACGTCTTTGTTTTTGGCCGCAAGAATAGCTCGCACACTCAGCCAATCGTGATTCTTATAATTAATTTGAATATTGGGAAATACTTTTTCAACCAACTCTTCTTTTGAGGTTACTAAATTGCAGAAGTTATGAGGCAATGAAATTCGTCCTGTGGTCAGATCAACCGGCATCTCTCCGTTTCCAATTTCAGCAATTGGTGTGAGAATATTCGAGCTGATCGATCGTTTTACAATTGAACGCGCATGTTTGTAGTTATAATTTAAACATCTTTACGTGTCTCCACAAAGTAGAGTATTTCAGGCAAGCATTTATTTCGTCCGCTGGTGTCGATCGAGGAATTACAGGTAATGTTTGCCTGAAATCTCCTGCAAACAATATTAATGCGTTCCCAAATGGTCTGATATTTCTACACAAATCTTGCATCGATCAATCAAGGGCCTCGATCGATTTTTTGTGCGCCATTGTACATTCATCCCAAACTATAAGTTTACATTTTTGCAATACTTTACCTATACCCGATGTCTTGGAAATGTTGCATGTGGGAGTTTCAATCGATTGGATGTTCAATGGCAATTTCAAAGCGGAATGAGCAGTTCTTCCACCTGGTAGCAATGTTGCAGATATTCCGGACGATGTAAGAGCTAAGCCTATGCCATTTTGGGACCGAATTGTTGCCAGAATCAATCTAATTAGAAAAGTTTTACCAGTTCCTCCCGGAGCATCCAAAAAGAAGATTTCTCCAAATCCTCTATTGACAATTTGCATTATTCGATCGTAAATGCTTCTCTGCTCAAACGTAAGTTTAGAAATATTTGATTACACATATGACGAAAGATCAGCCATGTTGTAATTTTGCTCGCGATGCAATTCTTTATCAAACGAAGCAGTAGCAGATCGATTCGGTGGTAGCATTCCCAATTGATTGAGAACTTTGTTCGCAATTTGTAAACACAAATCCTCAATTATTATCAACGCTTCGTTGTAGATTTCTGCTGTGAAATCCATGTTCATATTTGAATTTCTGCAGCATATTCGATGCAGAATATTTTCAGCCATAAATGATTTATATTTCTCCCATAGCTCCGCTGGAGATGAAGGAGAGCAGGCGGTCAGTGTAATTGCAAACAGTGTACGAATTTGATTTGGATGTGACATGTTGCAAGCGTCATATATGCATACATCCCAGTGTCGGTCGTTCTCCAATAAATTCAAAGCTTGACATGCACTGCGGAAAGTAGCATGTGCAATGCCGCTGACAATTTTTAATTGCTGGAAAGAGGTTGGAATGGACACATTTACTAACAACATACGAAGGAAGAAGCATTCGTCCTGAGTAGGATGAACGGTGTACAATCTGCCTATCGTAGTTTCTTTGAATATGCCTGGTTGTCCTTCAACTTTTTCGCCTCGTTTGCGTCGTTCAAACGATTTTCTACTCGCATTCCATGTGTAATATGAAAGCACTTCCGAATATAGCAGTGTTTTCACAAATGGGTCTTTTTGACATAATGTGAAGAAAGCAGTTAACGTTGTAGCTGATGGATTCAAAGCTATTTGTTGCACATTTGCAGTTGTGAAATATACGCGTTGTCCATTTTCTAGATATACTGCTAAGTGAACTACAGCCGGACTTCGTTCATTTATGGGAAATGAAAGAATTCGCCATACAGCTTCATTGCTGCTTATGTATCTTCCGGCCTGATACTGTGCGATGAAACCATGGATGTATAATAGAAAACTCTAACAGCAATAATATCACCAACAATATTGATTCTTAAATTTCAAATATTCAAATCATTATGAGCGTAATTTTACCATACCGTATCCGTCGATTACTGATTTTCAAGACCTATAATCATGTAGGAGCTATAAAGTACATTAGATTCGTTACGTAATGTTACAGCACAACACGTTATTAAGACGTCGTGATACTATGTTTAAGTTTGTTACATAGTATTACAATGTGAAATATCATTAGGACATTATAATACCTCATTTGAATTCTTTACGTAATGTTGTGATGTGTCGCGTTATTAAGATGCCGTTTTTCTATTTTTTTTCTTAGCTTTTTGTTTTTTAATTATATGCTATTTTGTTGTATATTATTTTTTAATTATTAATTACATTTAATTATATTAACTGTTATTAGAGAAGTCGGGGAAGAAGGAGGTTGTGGAAGAAGGAGAATGAGAGAAAAAAGGATAGAGAGTTCTAATTACTAATTATATTAACTCTTATTAGAGAAGTGGGAGAAGAAGGAGGTTGCGCAAAAGGGAAAATGAGAGAAAAAAAGATAGAGAGATGCGCAGAAAAAAGGAAAATGAGGGGAAAAAGGATAGAGAGATGCGCGGAAGAAGGAGGATCGGAGGAAAAAAGGAAGGAGGAGTCAGTAAACTCCGTCTTCTCACTTAGTTTTAGTTGTCACGTACGTGACACGTGAAAAAACGTAACCATATTAACTCATAAAGGAGGTCGGTTGGAGTAGAAGGTTGTGTCAAAATTTGAAAAAAATCGGTTGAGAATTTACCATAGATCGGGCGTAGGTAACAGGTAGGATTTACATTTTTATTTATAAGAAGATAAGATAAGATTACACATAATTATTGCGTGTAATGAAATTTGGCAAAGAACAGAAAAATTTTTATCATTTATCGATTCATATACAAACGAAAAAATTCCACTACTAAAGCTCTTAAACGTTAATAAAAAGCAGCTTTACTGAAGGAATTATGCAACACTCTGACAAATTACCTCATAGTTTCAGGATATTAATATCTACAACTGTTCTACAACTGTCTTAACTTTATTAATAGTGATTCTATTTTTTAAGCGCACAAGAAATGACATAAATAACAAATGTTTTATAATATTACGTGCCTCTTTACTGTAAATGAAATGAACAGTCGGCAATACGGCGCAAACGAGAATGACATAAGAATTTACGAAAATCCTCAATGGAATAATAATTTCTTTGCCGAAAATTTTAATAAGAAATGGCACCATGAATTTAAAAATAATAGCTCGAATTTCCAATGCACTGCAGTTCCATGCAGCCTGAATTAATATCGGCCATTCATAGCGATTTACTACAATTTTTTCAGCATTCGTACTTCCAATTCCTAAATATACTTCATAATTTAGCGATAAAATGATTGAAATAGAAAAAATCGGTTAACAATTTGATGAATTTCATAATAACTTTTTAAAACTAATTTGAAATGCCCAATCTTGGCATGCAAAAAACAAAAATAAAGTAATTTGGTGATAAAAACCTTGATTTTGATTGATATTTGCTGCAAATCGTTGTTTACGACGTATACTATAGAAGATCACAACGTACATGGCGAACATTATATTGGGAATGAGCAACATCCAAAAAAAATGTATACTAAAATATAACAAGCAAATGATCATTAGAAAACATTTTTATTGCAACAACGAAGAAGCATAGAAGCATTAGCTGTTACACATAGAAATTTTTGGTTAGCGTCAAATATTATAAAATATCTCTGAAAATCGACCGACACTTCGGCTTAATACAAATTCAGCCTAATGTTTGAAGTTTTATAGTTTGGTGATTTCATAAAAATTCAAAAACTTAGTCTCGAAACTTGTTTAAAATTGAATAAAATGGTATTGAAAGAAGGAACCTCTGCCAAATAGTTCCTCCCTCATTTGGCTCTCCACATTTAATCTCCCAAGTCAAGTTCCAGATAAGGAATCTTCTAGTACAATAACAAAAATCGACGACTGAGATCACTGAAAACTTGACCTATTGTGGTTAAAATGCTGATGAATTTGATAAAAGTAATTAAAAAAAATTCTAAAAAAACATTGATATGAATCGGTCTATTTAGATAAAACTGAATCTCCAGAATTTTTATCAGTTGCTGTTGTGCAATAGTGGCAGATCTGTACAAAATTCAATACTGTCAAAAAATTATTACGGAATTTTTATTTAAACGAATGTTGAATGATGGCACGCTCATTCATAAATTACTTAAAGAATTACAATTACTATTTGAAAAAAATCATTTTGACCATTTTTGAGAAGTATCAACAAATCATACCTAAAACTGACAACCACACGAAAGCGATAAGAAAATACAGTCTTTTCGACTTGAAAAAAAAATTGTATTTTGGTAAAATAAACGCCACAAAACGATTCAATGTCAGCAGAAATGAAAAATGCAGCATGGATATATATGAAAATGAAAGTAAACTTGAGAATTCGTAGTTAATCCATGTCGTTTGATTCACTAAAACACAAGCAAATTTTTTACTCAAAAAAAAAAGACTTTTTTCACTTTTTGAATATTTTAACCTAACGAACTTCGAAAAAGAATAGAGCGCTTTTGCTAAAAGGCGCTATAGAAGAATATTTCGAAAATTTCACTTTAATCTTCTAATTTTTGATTTTCAGAGCAGTTAAATTCTGCTTTCTAAATTTGCTGTCAGAAGATATTTGATACAATTTACGCAAAATGGAAACCGAATTTCTCA
>JAOVVO010000633.1:0-47288 GCA_028564675.1 Onchocerca lupi | reverse complement strand
TATATATATATAAACGAATGAAGTGAAAGTATTAAGTGCCTCTTGTATATTATACGAAGATTTGTTTGTTGAATTTAATTAGGCAATTACCACATCGAAGGCAGAGTACTGTTCCAATTTGCTTAAAATCTTGTTTTATTGGCTCGGGATAGTATTTTAAATTTGCATTACATTTCATTTGAGGTTACTCATTATTATTGATAGTTTTTACTAGTGATACTAAAGTCGATGTGATCCACCTTGTTATATTATGTTTTCCATTTGCATGTTCTCAGTGTGATATGATTTCAAACAGTGATAAAAGTTTTTTTCTTTCGAGTTATTCATACATGTAAATTAGCAAATTCGAACAAATAATTGACAAATTGAGTATATTTTGAATTTTAAGAAATTAAAACATTGAAATTGCCAAGATTTAGAAAATTGAAATTGTATGATAGTAAAGAAAAAAACAGATTCAATAAGCTTGGTTATTATGACGAAGGTTGCGAATAAAAATGAGATATTTGCTCAATTGAGGATATGCTTTCTACAAATAGCTAAAGTTAAATTAGTAAATGTTCTTTCATTTAGAGCAATTTCACAATTTTTCTCTTGATGGCAATATTTTTTCGAGAATTTCCGCGATAAGAAAGGATGGTAAGGTAGATTGATTGGTAATAAGCAAATTCTTATTGAAGTATTTTAATTGTCTATATAGATATAGATATGCATATTTACTTCAAAGTATACGAAATGAAAGCTTAGACACACCTATTGATCAGAGACCAAATAATGCATTTAGAAGGCATATTTTAGGACAATTTTGCTCAAACCGGAACATTTTGCTTAGCTATAATCCATTTGGAAAAGTAATACATGTTTACCTCTACGTCTTTTATTGATTCTGCTTTTATGTCATTATTGTTAATATATGAGTTATAAGGATGAATAAATTTTTTAGGGCAAAAAAAAATTTTTGTACGTCAAAATTTGTCACGTTTTACTTTGACATGTATGAGTAAAATAGTAACTAGAAAGATGTGAAAATAGTAGAAGATATCTGATAAGTATTGAATAGAAATAAGTTGTGATTATATAAGCTAATAGATTTATCGATTAATTTAATTGCAATTTGCACTATCAAATATAATTAATACAAAAATCGTATCATTAAGAGATTTGATTATCAAAATTACTCTAATTCGCCATATTGTGTTAACGTCTATTGACAACCTATCATTGATTTATATTAAAATTACTTCAATTATGACAGAAAATTATTTAATTTTTGATGTCTAAAAAGATTTTAATAATTTATTCATCTCATTTAAAAGATTGCCGTTCTTTGCTTAAAAGATAATCATTATCGAAAACAGTAAGTCATATTAATTATAATTAAAAATAATTATAATTATAATTTTCATTCATGTCCACTTATCAAATTAACTTAAGATATATTTATACAGTTATGTTATTATTTGATTTATTTTGCCATAAGCAAAATATTTCGCCTTAACACTTTATTATTTGCTTCATTTATCATGTTAACTATTCTAATATCAATTCAATTCAACCATAAATTACTTTAAATTAGTTTCTTTGCTATTACTTTTGTTAAGTATTGTTGTTATATTTTCTTTCTTCCAATATACATAACAAAATAACCATTTAATTTTGAATAATAATAACTCATATCATCAATAATTTTCCTCCTTTTCATTCTATATTACTTTTTAATATCATTGTTAAGCTAATGATTAATTTCGATTCGAAAGAATTGCACATAGTATTTAGAAAAATTTTAATATATCTTAAATTTATGAAAACAAAAAATATTTCTAAAACTATGTGATTATTTTGTAAATCATACAAAATATAATTTATTGAATTTAAGAAAAATCTGTCAAAAATGAAAACATTATGAGATTTTTATTTTACTAAAAGTTACATGATTATTTTTGAAACAATTTTTCAGATTTCCTATAAATATATTTGATCCGAAAAAAATATTCTGCTTCATTTCATTTCTACATTTTTCTGCAAATTTTCTGTATTTTAATGGCAAAACAAAATGATGATATAATTTCACCACGACTTCAAAATGGTATTCTAGCTTCAGCATTAGCTGATTTACAAAAATATGACAATGTCACATTTCATTACAAGAATAATGATGGAAGGAATTTGATTCCAGAATTTAAATCAAATTCAGTCTTGGTAGATGCTGCAAATAAGGCTAAGAATCAACGAACTTCTCGGCTTACATCTGATTACAATTCTCCTCTGTCAACTTATCGTGGCATAATAGGTACCGCTTTGCGAAATGAAGCTTCATCTGCTGAAAATGGCTACATTCCATCAAAATATGAACGACAATCGCTTGCAAGCATTGGAAGTTCGTTCAAAATTTTACCATCTGAAAAATCGCTCATGAAAAAGCCCATTTCATTAAATGGTCATAAATCTTTAACAAGTTCACCTGATCATACATTAAGTGCTAATAGTTCGGCTTTGCAATCACCACGATATACCGGACGACATAAAGGAAATAAAATGGGAATGATCAGCAAATGGCTCCAGGAAATATCTGAATCAACGCCTGATTTGAATAACAGAAAAGAAATTACGGATGCATTAGTTAGTCCACGCACTGGAATACTAGGATTACTTTTAAAGAAGAAAAAAAAATCTCGAGAAGAACAAACCTGTAAATCATTAACTAGTTCTTCATTCAGTCCGGATCCCATAGCAAGTGAAATAAATTCAGTTATTAAAGAATCTCAGATATCAAAGAAAAATCGATCACTATTAAACTTGAAAAATCCGGAAATAAACCATGATAAGCTTTTATCACTGGAAGATTTCGATGATATCTCTGTCAATCGGTCTTTGATATCTGCAGGAAGTAAATTCTCTAAAGATCAAAAAGTAGATTTTATGGAGTGGTCCATTCAACAAAGCACATCAAAAGAAACCAAAATTTCTCATTCTTCTTCAATGTCAATTAATGAAGATGAATATAGCAAAAGTGTTTCATCCAAAGTATGTCCAAAATTAAAATTTTCTTATAAATTTAAATTCTCAATCTCATTTGATATCTGATTAAGTTTAAAAGTTTTTTAAATCAGTTTCATGGAAGTTCAATAATTAATTAATTAATTATGTGAAAAATAATTTTCGATTTTTAGCTTTTGCTACATGCAATAAAAGGTGAATGGACAAAAGTAGAACAAATTTTAAATGATGAAGAAAATCTCGATTTCACAATTACAGATCCGGTAAGTTTAATTTATTATAAAAATATGCATACAAAATGCAAAATAAAAATTGAAAATTCGTTTCTTTCGGAACTTTTAATGAAATCATTATTAAAAATCGAATATATATATCTTGTTCAATTTGTTTTAAATTTAAAATTTATGATTCACTCTTGCAAAATGTTGAATGAGCAAAATCATTGTGTTATTCTGGGAAAAAAATAATTCATTACTTAATTGAAATATTTTCTAAACAGAATTTACCTTCATCAAATTATTACAAATTATCATAATCGTAGCACTCCATTTTTATCTTTTATTTTTCATTTTTTTTTCCTCAAATCATTCTACGAAAAGTTTTTTCTGTGCTTCTTCCGCCTAAGTTATCCTATTGACAGCTTTGCGACTGCATTATTGCTTCTTTTTTCTTTGCAATATAATTTCTCTCCGACAATATAATTGCTCTCCGAATAAATATCCATTTCCATTTCCTGAAAAATTTCGCCATTAACTATACGATATATGCATATTTTTTTGAGAAAATGGAAAGGACAATTTATTAGAACTAAAAATTGCTAGAATTTCCGGAATCTTTAATACTCTAAAAAATTAAAAAGGCTCATTTATGATAACATTTTATTAATAGAAAAAAAAAGAATCAATCTATTATCACATTATATTTTGTGTTCTTTTTATTCTTCCCGAAAAAAATTTCGCAAATACTGTCGTGAAAGTTCTTTCTTCTCTGAAAACATTATAGATTGGTTGCTTGTGTAGGCGAATTGTTGAGTGATAAAGGCTCTATTACGACGTAGTTTTATTAAAGCAACTATTTTACAATATAATTTATAGATGAATATAGAAAGTATAATCGACAGCTTGAATATTTATCTTCTAGATAATAAAAGAATTTATTCTGGGGTTTATTTGAAATTTTGAAAATTGATAAAATTTTCTAAGCATTGATATCGCGAAAGTTTTTTAATTATGTCTGTTGCGACAAAGATGAATCCTGTTTGGAGAAGGAATTTATTAGCAACGAAAAAGTTACGAACAAACAATTATCCAAGAATATCCAGATAACTTATCACTTATCTTTCTCACTCGTAGAGAAGAAGACTGTTCCTGATCGTCCGCCTGCCGTGTCGCTTCGGATTTCTGCTATTGTTATTGGACTCCAAACAGAACTAACTCAAAATCCGAACCTTTTATAGCCTTTCGGAGCTCTTCTTGATCTATGATTCGTCACCTCATGATTGATTGATCTCGCTTTGTTTAGCTGTTGATCGGAACATTTTGGCGGGAAACATGTTTATCCCTTTGTTTATTGTTTTGACGGCAAGCATGTTTACTGACTTGTTGGTCCATTTGAAAATATACGTTTCTTGAAATTTACCATTTTTCGTTTATACTAATTGTAATTTTCGGATTTTTTCGACATTGAATAGGTGGAAAATAACTCATGAAAATATGAAGATCCAACCGGTTGAAACGTTACACTGGTCCTAAGAATGCTCATGACAGATAACATACTTTTTATAGTGAAGAAATTTACAATATTGTAGACATAAACACATGGGCATGATTATAAGACTGGAAATTAAATAAGTATAAGATTTCTACTATTGAAATTAAGTTGGGAAATCTCAACAAACATGAGACTAAAATAGATATGCGAATTAGTTCTCTTATTTAATGCTGAAGAGGAAGCTGTGGAATCATAGTCAAAGATGAGAATTAGATATATCGTAACATTTAACATATTCATGGGAAAATTGTTACAATACAATATTTTGATTATTTGAACATATTTGCAAAAATTCGGTTTTTTCCGACAAATCCCGTAGAATTCGTTGTAAATGGATAGAAAAAGTAAGGAAAAAATGAGCGGAAAGTAAGGTTAATAAGAAGAACCGAATAACATCATCCATACTTTTTCTTGATCTGAAAGTTTGAAATATATCCGAACAAGATGAATGATCCTGAAGATTATAATATATTTCCTTAAAATTTGTTTGCTCATATAAATTTTATATTTGTATTTGAAAGCGAACAAATCATTTTAGCATGGTTTCACAGTTTTATTTCATGCGGTCAAAAATAGTAATATTTGGATTTTCAATAATTTACTCAATCATGGAGCACCTCTTAATTCAATAACAAAAGTTTGTGATTAAATTACAATTTATGAAATTTCAAAATTATGTATTTTTCCTTGTAAGTGAAATGACATCAAGTAATTTAAAATATAGAAAAGAAATATTGGTGTAAAAAAAAAAGCAGTAACTGATGCTTCATTAAATAAATACTTTCGAAAAATGAATTTTTAAAGTTTTGTTTATTTTTTTTATGCACATAATTACTTCAATTTTTTTTACATATTTGCTTCCTTACTTACTTTGAATCTGTTATTTTACAGCAATTACTTTATTTTTATATAATAGATTTAAAAAATTGTCAAAAGGGCTTATTTCAGGATGGAAGAACGATTGCACATGTTGCAGCAATGTTTGCAAATAAAGCGATGATACAACATCTGTTGAATTGCAAAATTGATTTCAAAATAGGCGAAAGAGTAAGCTGAACTATGGAAAAGTATTAACCTGAAATCATATAGTTACTTCACTTATCTTATTCATATTGCAGACATCCAATAAAACTCCCTTGCATTTTGCTTGTGCTCGTGCATCGAAACGTGGTTTTTATGTAACGCAAGTATTATTGAGACATTGGGAAGAAGGTCGTCTTGCACAAGATTTGCAAAAATGCTTGCCGATACATTATGCAGTAAAATGTGGCAATACGGATACGGTTCAATTATTGCTAGAAGTAGATGATAGTAATCAATTGCTGCATGTAAGATGTCTTTCTTTTTATTTCTCGAATTTGGTTTAAAGTTTTAAAAAATTTCGGAATCTCAAAATGAATTTATGAATTTTTTAAAAATCATAAAAATAGTTCCATTTTATCGAAATTCCTATCGAAATGAATATTATCTTTTCGATTTTTATCGAAAAATATTATCTTTTCGATTTTTATCGAAAAATCGAAAAGATAATATTCATTCAAAAAATTCCAAATTTCCATTTAAAAAAAAAAAATAAATTATTTACATGATAATATTTTACAGGTAGATGCAAACGGTGATTCGTTATTGCATATTGCATGTCGTTCAGGTGAAAATAATATATTGCAACTTCTTGCAAGCTATGATCAAATTGATGTGAATACAACAAATTCAGAAGGTTGGACTGTACTTCATGATGCTGCATTGAAAGGAAATATTACTTCTTTGAGGATTTTGCATAAATTAGGAGCTAATGCGAATATTCTTGATAAGGTTAAATTTATTAAATTTATTCAATTTTTGAAAAATTATAGAAATCCTAAATGAAATTTAAATTTTGAAATTAAGGTCAGTCAAGAATCGTGACTTTTTTCTTTTTTTGAATTTCAAAATTTGATTACAAAATTGTTAACTGTTTGAAAGCTTTCAATTTTTGTTATTGTAATTTTGCAAAGATACTTTTCATTTTTTTTTTCTTCTTTTTTTTTTAGGAAGATCGAACACCGCTGCATATTGCAGCAGCAGCTGGACATACAAATGTTGCTGAATTATTGATTGAAAAATTTGGAGGATCTGTTCGAGCACGTACAAGTGATGGCAGTACATTGTTGCATGTTGCTGCATTAAGTGGACATGCTTCTACTGCATTAACATTCCTAAAACATGGCGTACCTCTTTGTATGCCAAATAGACGAGGTATAATCAATTTGTGAGTTTATTTAATATTCTAGAAAAGAGATATTTTGATTAACTAGCTATCACACCTATACAATAACACGCACCTATTCGAATGCAACGTTTTATCGAAAATTCAAATCAATCGATGAAGAACTTCAAATGTTATGTAAAGTGAACAATGCAGAAAGTAGAAGTTGTGAATAAATACAGTTCGCCCACTTATTTTTACCTGTCACAGGTGTGAAAGGTAAAAATATGTAAGTATGCCTATATATAAACACACGCCTATTTGAATGCAACGATATTTCAAGATTTCAAGTCATTTTAGTGGGGAACTTGAAATGCTATGTAAAAATGAGCTACAAACATTTATATTTCTATGCTATGTAGAAATGAACTGCAAACATTTATATTTCTATTTATATAGATTCATAAAACTTCCAGATCAAAATATGCTTTTTAGAGGTTATCATAAATTTATTAAATTTTAAGCTAAAATATTATTGATTGATCAGGAAATGAATCGGTTGATAATTTAATTATAATTATTGATATCTTTAAGAAAATATAATGTGATTGTAACATTTCTGAAAATTATCGGAATATCTAAAATAAAAATTTATAAATTCCACTAATTACTTTAGGTGCTTTGGGTTTGCATTCTGCAGCAGCTGCTGGTTTTGAAGATGTCGTTCAGATGTTAATTGCTCGTGGAACAAATGTTGATATTAAAACGAGAGTAATAGCTTTTTTTATAAATAAGCTTTTTTTTTTTTCTTGCTAAAAATCTGAAACATTGAAATTTTATTAAAATTTCGCCAAAAATTTAATTTTATTTTAAAATGATTAGAAAAATTCAATCAAAAAATTAGAATAATTGAAATAATATATTCAGTGAAAAAAATTTTCTAAAAATTAATTTTTTTTTTAATAATTTCAAAAAAGAAGATATTGAATGTTCATTGTAAAGTGGAATATGAAGTAAAATTTGAAATTATCTATTTATTTATTTAATATTAATATAATCAATATAAAAATGATTATAATGATTAATTAGTAATATTTCATATGATTGCAGGATAATTATACGGCTTTACATGTTGCAGTACAAGCAGGTAAAGCATCCGTTGTAGAAGCATTATTAGGATATGGTGCAGATGTGCATGTTCATGGTGGTGCAATCGGTGAAACAGCTTTGCACATTGCTGCATCATTAACAACTGAAGATGCAATCGAATGTGCAATAATGTTATTGAAAAGTGGTGCACAACCAAACGTTAAACGTAATGATGGTGAAACGCCATTACATATTGCTGCTCGTAATCCGCTTTCCGGAATGATACGCTTACTGCTTAGTGAAGGAGCTGATCCAAAAATTTGTTCTAATGTTAGCAAAATTAATCATTAATTTAATAAACATATTTTATTTATCTATAAATATATAATAACAACAATATGTTATGTTAAAAACTAGTAATAACGATTGAATAAATTTTTTAAAAATCTATTTCTAAAAATTTTTTTTTTTTTTTTTTTTTTTTTTTTTTGAAGAGTAAAATTTTGAAATGCAAAATAATTTTAAGAAAAAAAAAATGAAGAAATAATATGTGAACGAGAAAAGAATGAAGAATTAGTATAAGATAATAATTCAAGTTTCCATAAAATATATTGTTCTTTTCAAAAAACTTAGTGATAAGTTATATTGCGATTGCAGAAAAGTGAAAGTGTTTTGCATGTAGCAGCAAAAAGTTGCAATAGTGAAGCAGTAATACAAATCTTAGAACATCTTTCACAACAGATGACACCTCAAGAAATCAAAGAATTTGTCAATGCTCGAACTATTGAGGTTAGTAAGTTTAGATATTTATATGCAATTTGTGCAATTTTTTATACACTAAAAATTAACTTATTATTCTGTCATACTTTTCACTTGAAAGTTTATTTAGCTATTTCAATTTCAATTAAAGTCTTCTTATTTTGATTATCTTCCGAAAAGCAAAAGAATTTCAGGAAGGTCTAACAGCAGTACACTATGCTGCTCAGATTACTTCGGATCAAACACATTTTCCAGATGAAGATGCAAAACTGATCAAAATTCTTATCGACCATAATGGTCAACCGGAACTACAAACATACAAGGCAAATTTCATATCTCAACAAAATTTTAGAATTAATGAAATTTTGAAATTTTCGAAATTATACGATTATTGCTTTTGTCATCTAAAAAATCGTTTTGCAAAGAATATTGAGATTTTCAATTTTTTTAAATACAAACCTCTACATATTTTAAAATATTTAAACTTTTAAGTTTTAAGATTCTAATAGTTATTTATTCGATAATTTGCTCATGCAAAATTTTACTATTTAGGAACAAGAAACAGCAATGCATTTGGCCGCACGATCAGGCAATGAAGCTGCATTGCTTGCTATTGTTGATAAAATTGGTGCTGGCGCGGTACAAATTGTCCAAAATAAACAATCGAAAGTAAGATTCAGTACAGATTGTCTAAAATAAGCAATCCAGTATAAGTTATGATACAAATTATTCAAAATAAACAGTCCAGGATAAGTTGCGGCAAAAATTGTCCAAAATAAACAGTACAAATAAATTACGGTAGAGATTGTCCAAAATAAGCAATCTAGTATAAGTTAAACTGCATATTATTTTTCAACTTAACGAATTCAATAATTTTGGTAATTTTTACTAATCAATTTTATATCATTGCATTTTCATAGCATTTTTAGTTTTTGACATTGATCAAGTTGGGGAATTGATTAATTCAGTCATAGATATTACATTTTTTAATTTTCAAGAATGGATGGTCACCATTAATGGAAGCATGTGCTCTTGGACATTTCGGCGTTGCGCGAATTCTCCTCCAACATCATGCTCGAGTTGATGTTTTCGATGAAAATGGTCGAACGGCGTTACATTTAGCTGCTGCTAATGGTCATCTCAAGTTGACACAGTTGTTATTGACAAGCAAAGCATTTGTTAACAGGTCAGCCCATACTGAATTCCATATATATATTTTTGAAAAATAGTAAAATAACAAAATTTTACTAGCTGTCATCAAATAAATTATTGTTGGTAAAAATTTTGTTCAAAATATCAACAAGAAGGCAATTAAAAATTACATATAATCAATTTAAATTGATTTAAATCATAGAAGTTCATCTATGTTAGATGTTATATTTAAGTGACTAATATTAAGGGATCTAATTTTGACAGCTTTTAAGGGTTAAACAAGAAATAAAAAAAAACTTGATAAAATTTCAATATTATTTAATATTGTAGCAAATCAAAAACTGGTGAAGCACCGTTACATTTGGCAGCACAAAATGGTCATGTTAAAGTGGTTACTGTTCTCGTGGAAAATTATGGTGCTTTATTAGAAGCAATAACATTGGACAATCGTACGGCATTGCATTTTGCGGCACGATACGGGCAATTAGCTGTAGCTCAAATATTACTTACGCTTGGTGCAAATCCAAATGCACGAGATGATAAGGGACAAACACCATTACATCTAGCAGCTGAAGTATTGTCTAATATTCAGTCTAATATCATTTATTAAGGAAGAAAAAAGAGAAAAAAGTTACAAATCAATATTGGTAGCATTTCAATTTACCTTCAAACTAACTGGACCCGGCCACGCTTTGCATAACCAGGATCTAGCTAGTCTATATAGATAAAAATGTAAATGTTCATTTGTTCAAAATTTTAGATCTCCAAAAGTTCTCATTCATTGTTTTGAAAATTTGATACAACGTATTTCATTCTGTTTATCTGTTAATCGGAGCGTTTTGGCGGGAAACATGTTTGTCTTTACGGAGACGTAAAAAAAAAAGCGGTCTATCTGTATAAAAACACGCGCCTATTCGAATACAACGGTATATCAAAATTTCAAATCAATCGGTGAAGAACTTGTAACGTTATGTGGAAATGAACAACGAACATTTACAATTTTATTTATATAGATTTATATATATATATATATATATATTTTTTAGAATGACTATCCAGATGTAGTTAAATTATTTTTGAAAATGCGACAAAATAATCGAGCGGTGTTGACAGCGATTGATTTAAATGGTTTTACATGTGCACATATTGCTGCAATGAAAGGATCATTGGCAGTTGTTAAAGAATTAATGATGATTGATAAAGCTATGGTTATTCAAGTATGTCGTCTTGTTAAATATTTCATTTTAGTGATCATTAATTCGTTTCGATAGACTAAATGCTTAACCATTCAATAGATTCGAGTTATAATGAATCCATAATCATGCAAAAGGACCTTTTATATGATTTAATCTTTTTATGAAAAAAAAATTGAATAAAATTTCTATCATTTAACATGTAAATATTAAATTACTGTGAATTGTAAGCGTGTGGACTGCGGAGTTTTTTTTCCATTGTTAGATCGATAATAGAAATAAGGTTTTTATTGATTCTTCGGATTAAAATTTTTAATTGGAATCAAATTAAAGGCAAAAACAAAAACAATGGAAGCAACGGCATTACATATGGCAGCAACTGGTGGACATAATAAAATTGTTAAATTCTTGCTCGAAAATGGTGCTAATGTTGAGGATGAAAATGCTGTTAGTTGTGTGTTTCATAAAATTTATATATTTAAATTATATAAAAACTTATAATTTTTTTTCCCATGTAAAATCCATTATTTTCTTCGTAGTTTTTGCCAAATGAAGTAAGTTAAAAATCAATCGATACTGTTTTTTTTTTTTTTTTTTGATTTTATCTTATCTTTCATATGATTTTAAGTATTGTTTTTACATTTTTCGAATTTAGATTCATTTTGATATTTATTATTTAATTATTTAGCACGGTATGACTGCCCTTCATTTGGGTGCTAAGAATGGATTCGTTCCAATTCTCAATGTTTTCGATCAGTCATTATGGAAAAAATGTTCAAAAAAGGTATGCTAATATTGTTAAACCATTTGTTACAACAAAGGAGAAAAAAATTTTAATTCAATTTCATTCTCCAGAATTTATTTGTTCAAAAATGAAATTATTTGAGACAAAAAATATAATAAAAGACACTTTTATCTAAATTTCATCCATTTGTATGAATTCAGACCGGTTTGAATGCGCTTCACATAGCTGCATATTATGGCAATTCAGATTTTGTGATGGAAATGTTAAAATATGTACCAGCAAATTTACGATCCGAACCACCCATCTATAATCATTACGTTGTGAAAGAATTTGCAACCGAAGTAAGAAAGTAATGTTACTTTGCCTTTCTGACTTTAACTTTTACCTTTTATTTCGCATCCATCACAATTCACTTTAAAGCGATTTATTTGAATCCATCAAAAAAAAAAAAGAAACAGCAATTTTGATCTATTCCAAGTTGAATTTAGCAATTTAAAGAAATTTCAATTTTTAATATTCAATTTTAAGCTTTCCATCTTTTATTTTTAATTTACTTGATATAAATTTAATGTAATGTATTAAATTAGTAATTTAATGCTATAATGCATATGAAAATTTCATATTAAATTTTAAATTTATTTTTGAAATGAAATTTTTTCTTTTGTAGTATGGATTTACACCTTTACATTTGGCAGCACAATCCGGACATGATTCATTAGTGCGCATGTTATTAAATCAAGGTGTTCAGGTGGATGCAACTTCAACTACTATGGTCAGTTTGTTCAATTCCAATCTTTTATCCTTTTTTTTCTTTCTTTTTTCTTGATATTCCAATCTATCTACCCATACATTTAACTAATGGCTGAATCCAGACTTTCAATTTTGCATTCAGTGACTGTGTGTTTGAATGTCCTATTCAAATCACTCATGCGCCAATAAAATTTGCCAAAAAGAAGGACTTTTCAGATACAGAGATTCCTAATAAATAAAAATAAAATGAAAATAAATAATAATAAATATGTCTTAACTTCAATAAACTTCGTTCTTTTTTCTTTCCCATCTTTTTCAGAGTGTTATACCTCTTCATCTAGCAGCTCAACAAGGTCATATAGCCGTTGTCGGCATGCTTTTATCGCGGTCAACTCAACAACAGCATACAAAAGATTGGCGTGGACGAACACCACTACATTTAGCTGCAATGAATGGACATTATGAAATGGTTTCATTACTTATTGCTCAAGGATCGAATATCAATGTTATGGATCAGGTTTATTTCAAATTTACCGGATCACTAGTTTTGGTCGGATTTTCTGACCTAAAATTTGATTAGCTTAATATTTTTAGGCTTAGATTTTAGTTTTTACTGAATTTCCAATTCGAATTTACACTTGATCAAAACCAAAAAGATACTTGAATAAGATAGCTTAAGTTTGCATGATTTTCTAGTTTTCAGTTTTGAATGTTTTGTATTTCACGAACTAGTTAGTAACAAAATTCTTCCGAACATTGTATTTCTTTTAATTGTCCATAAGTTTTCGAAGTACTAATTAAAAATTCAAATGTTTAAGAATGGATGGACAGGAATGCATTATGCAACCCAAGCAGGACATCTGAATGTTGTCAAATTGTTTGTAAAGAGTTCAGCTGATGCACAAGCAGAAACGAAAGAAGGAAAGGTAAGAATTGGATAATTTCAAATTTGAAATATGATACTGGCTGAATATATATTGCAATTTAGATACCGCTGTGTTTTGCTGCCGCACACAATCATGTCGATTGTTTACGTTTTCTATTGAAGCAAAAGCATGATACGCATGCATTAATGGATGATCGAAAGGTAATTTTACTCATAGTAGCATACTAATTTAACTTTTCAGTAAACTTTCCAAGGAATTCACTTTTTATAAATTAACTCTTGATTGATTTCAAAAAAATAATCCTTATAGTTTATTTTTGATCTAATGGTTTGCGGTAAAACGAATGATAATGTACCATTAAAAGAATTTATCTTGCAAAGTCCAGCACCAATTGATACGGCTGTTAAGTTATCAGCTTTATATCGTGAAATGAGCGAAAAAGAAAAGGTTACTGAATTTTAAAGATATTAAATTTTTCTTGCCAAAATTTTATTAAAAATTCCAAAAAATTGAAAAACTATCATATTGCTATTATATGCGTTTTGATTGCAATGTTTTTTTTTTTTTTTTTTTTTTTTTTTTTTATTAAAAATTTGAATCAATGATAACTATCTCATTCTTAATTAGATACATGATAATATTGATGATGATAATTAAGTATAATATGTCATAAGAAGATGTATCATTCAATATTAAAAAAAAAAAAAAGAACGATAACAAGTGACAATATTAATATAATGGTAACATTGATAATAAAATATTAAAGAAAAATTTATTAGAAAAATAATCCTATTAATTGTTTGATCAAAACTGAGGATTACGTTATATATATGATAGAGAATTCTGTATTTGAATATTCCGATAGATTGTGCAGACTTCTATGATTAAGCCGATTGTTACATTTTACATTTAAGACTTGAATAGTAAAGGTCTGAATTGATAGTTTGAAATATCTAGCATTTTACTCACTTTATTCAATTAAATGAAATTATTTCGTTATAGGAGCGGGCCAAAGATCTAATAAATGTTTCGCAATTTGCGGAAGATATGGCTGTTGAATTACTTGGCATAACAGCAAGCGAATACAATCCGGCATTATTACTTAAAGCAAAAGATAATCGTGGACGACCGCTTTTAGACGTATTGATCGAAAATGAACAAGTAAGTTAATATGAGGAAAGTTGAAATTGAAATATATGGATTTGTTGTTATATATAAATTTCTTTTTTTTTTCCAGAAAGAAGTAGTTTCCTATGCATCAGTACAGCGTTATCTTACCGAAGTCTGGACCGGACGAGTAGAATGGTCATTTGGTAAAACGGTCGCATTCACGTTAATGGTGCTTATTTGTCCACCAGCTTGGTTTTATTTCTCACTACCACTTGACACACGTATTGGACGTGCTCCAATCATCAAATTCGTTTGTCACACTGGTATGTTAAATTTAATTTAAATTAATATCGTCCATAGTTTTGTGAAATATTCCTTCTCTTTACTTTCTATTTTAATTAGATTCATGTTTTTCTTAATATTAGACAAGTTAAAGTTTATCTTTAACTCAAGGCTAGTGAATTTTGAACGAATTTAAGAAAAAAAAAACTATTTTAGTGTCGCATATCTACTTTACAATTTTACTTACAATTGTGGTGCTCAATTTGACACACAAAATTTACGAAGTACGAAGTATTGTGCCGAATCCAGTTGAATGGTTATTGCTTCTGTGGCTTTCCGGAAATCTAGTTTCTGAACTGTCTAATGTAGGTGGTGGTTCCGGTCTTGCAATTGTTAAGGTTGGATTTTAAATATGTTAAATTAGATTTTCATATTCTTAAATCAAATTATCGTCTATATCAAATTATTGATCAGTTACCGTTTAAAATTGTTTTGTTCCAAACCTATTTTCAGGAAGCTTACTAATAGCAGAAAATGTTATTTTTATAAATTCATATACATGCATTTTGTGTTTGGCATAAATTCAACGCATTTTAATAGCCGATGGATAAATGTATAATATTAAGACTAAGCTCATTAGGGCGATCTTGATAATCAATATTTCTTATTGTTTAATGGTTATCAGATGCAAATTAGATAAAATTCAATTCAAAAATGACATCAGTCATGAGACTAATTTGTCTGATTGATCTATACAGATGATTGATTTAGTTGAGTGTTGCTTTTTGGATTCATAAAAACTCTACAATTGCGAAAAAATTATTTTGTATACCGCATATAAATGCAATCAAAATATTTCAAGCTCTTTGCAAGTTATAATTAAAAAGTTGCAAATTTCAGGTGCTAATCTTGGTACTTAGTGCAATTGCAATAGCAGTGCATGTTCTTGCATTTGTGTTACCTATTTTGTTTATGCATCATTTGAGCGATGACGAAAAGATGCATTTTGTACGAACAATGCTCTATCTTAAGAATCAACTATTTGCACTTGTCTTATTATTTTCATTCGTTGAATTTTTGGACTTTCTCACCGTTCATCATTTATTCGGCCCATGGGCTATTATTATACGAGATCTTATGTATGATTTACTTAGGTATCCTTTTTAATAATTCACAGTTTAATTCCTATTTTAAATTATTTCATTAATCGATATCTTATTAAAACTTATAATGCCGTATAATTATATCATGGGTTGATTATTTTGAAATCATAACTTCATTTACTTTTCTTTTAAATGAACCGAAAATTTTCCTTGATATTTATAAATAAAGGATAATAAAAAATTAGAAATATTAGATAAAATAGCGATAAAAGAGAGTTTTAAAATATTATTCTTTTCCATAGCACTAAACATGTTCCATTAATTAAAGCAGTACTTTTAATCTCAATTATTTAATTATATTATTTTCCCTCTCAGTTTTTAATTTCAATTATTGAATTGTTTTTCCATCTTTCAGGTTTCTCGTTATATTATTACTGTTCATTGCTGGATTTACTCTACATGTCACCTCTATATTTCAGGTAATTAAAATAAATCTACTGAATAATTTTTGAAATATTCTGTTTAAAAAAAAAAATTAAAAGAGCGGAAGTTGTTATAAATATCATAATTTTCAGATAAATCAGATACCGTATTCTCATATTAAATCGTTACAAAACATTGTGTAAAGATATCAGAAATTGTCATAAAAATTTGAAAATCAATCGATAAATTTGTATTTGTGCATTTTATATCCTTACATTACTTCTCACATCCATAGACCCTGACACTATACCAAATATTTTTTGAAAAAAAAAAATGTGTAAATAATTAGAATGAAAATTTTAGCCAGCATATCAGCCTGCGGATGCAAATGATGCACAATGGATGCGTCTTGCATCACCGCAACAAACACTTGAAATGTTATTTTTCTCGCTGTTCGGATTAGTAGAACCGGATACGATGCCACCACTTCATTTGGTTCCCGATTTTGGCAAAATTATTTTAAAAATGATTTTTGGCATCTATCTGTTGGTTACTTTAATTGTAAGTAATTGTCGTAAGTCTGTAATTTAATTGTAATGTTTAATGAAAAATGAATAATTTAGTGAAAGGCTAAATTTTCAGCGATCGTAAATTTAAATTCAAATAATAAAAATTTGAGTTGAAGAATTTTTAGGTTTTAATAAATTTACTGATTGCCATGATGTCTGATACATATCAACGAATTCAAGCACAATCGGATAAGGAATGGAAGTTTGGTCGTGCAATTCTAATTCGACAAATGAATAAACGTTCCGCTACTCCGGCTCCTATTAATATGTTAACGAAGTTAATTGTTGTCCTTAAAGTTGCTTACAGAAATAACTGTAAGTTGGAGCTATTTTTCTTGCAACGATTATGCATATTCAATAAAAAAAAAGAACAACTTAATGAAAATTATAATAAGCAATAAATTTCAACAAATTTAAAATGCATTTGAATTGCATTATTTTTGAATCTTCTCATTTTGAAAGAAAAAAATTTCAGATTTTAAATTTCAAAATCATACAATTAATTGAATTTAAATTTATTAATTTAAGCTTAATTTTCAACTAATTCTTCATTTTATTTCAGTAAAATTGTGTACACAAAAAGCTCAGCAAGATCTTCGGCACGAAGAGGATATTGATGCATTTTCGATGAGTGGTGATACGGGTCGTCTTAGTCCGGCAATTTTAGCTGATGATGATACTACAGGTATCTTTTTTTTCTTTTTTTTTTTTTTTTTTTTTTTTTTTTTTTTTTTATTTTGAACCTTTTGGGAGGAATATATGCGATAAAAAGAAGGGCTTTTTTTTTTAAAAATTTTTCCTTCAATTTTATGCTCTGTATCATTTAGATTCCGCAATTATTTATAGCTTCAAGTGACAGGCGAAAATCAATGTTAAATCATTTTATTTAATTTTTTTATTGATCAAATTTTCAAAGTTTTGGCTAATCGAGCTATTTATTGATTGGTTGATTACTATAAGTATTGAATTGAGCTTATTCAGCCTTAGATTATTCAAAAATTGTATATTTCTGAATTAATAAAGACAAATGTCGAAAATTCTCAATTGGAATGTCTAAAAATTTTTTTTTAAATTTCTGTTTCTTAGAAGTTCGACATGGTCAGAATGAAGAATTGGGAAAAAGTGATAATTGGAATATCGAAACAATAATCGATTGGAAACGTGTCGTTGATATGTATTATCAAATGAATGGCAACGTAGATACAGAAGATGTAAATGTAGAGATGCTATCATAAATGTAAGAACAATGATGTAGTTGTTAATTGATATTAGTCCGGATTCGAACGTTTATAATCGATAGGAGTTCCTGGATGTTCGAAATGGAGGAATAAATTACGTTCGAAATACTTGCCAGGTAAAGTAAAGATAAAAATGAAAATTTCATCAAGAATGGTTTTATTGACTGATTTTTAAATATTCCATAAGCAACGATGACTTGGGGTACCAATTTATTTTTTGTTTTAAACCTAAATTTTCGAATTCTTAGCATTTTGAGAAATGAATGATTGTAAATTATTCTATCAATTCACTGATTTCATTTTTTCCTTTCATACATTTGAAGTGCCACAATGGTTATTTTATTCCGTTCTCATTGATTAATATACACAATTATTTGAATTTGTATTTGTATAATTAAATATATTTGTGAAATAAATTTTTCCAAAAACTTACCCTAAAATAATACCGAAATATAAGCTACACATTACTTTGCATACCCTATTTAATGCTTCTTTTCACATCTGAAAATAAAGAAAAACTAAAAATATATTGGAAATCGAAAAGTAATTTAGGGTACTCATTTTGTTTGATATTCGAGATTTCAAACGAATTAATCATTTTTATATTTTATCAAGTTTTTTAAATTTTATTACACTTTAGGTACCAACTATTGACAAAAAAATAAATGGTTTGTTTACATTTACATACTTATTATATGAACAAAAATGATCGGATTGCATTGTGCGTTTCATCAAAGCAAAAAAAGTGAGTAATATATCTATTACATAAAATTATGAATCAGTAACAAAAAAAAAAAAAATAGTACTAATACTATTGCATTGGAAAAGTCTTAGTAATATTGATCAAATGACTGGATTTCGGTAACCGAACTTTCGTAATCCAATAATTGCATATGTGGGACCTTCATCGAAACGAAATCCCGTCTCAATTTGACAGTTTACTCCAGTTATCGATGGTTTACTAATCAAACGTAGTGTACTTAGTGGAATATTTCCGAACATATCACTGCAAGGAAAAAAACGATAATAGACAAAACTGTAGAAAACTAAATAGATGTATTGAAATGCAGAAAACTAATAAAAATTAAAATGCCAATTCAAAAATATGAGCCAATTCGTGAGTTTATGTTTTCGTCATATAAAACTTCAAATCTCATGCATGAAGCATCTGAATAGATATTTGAATTTGAAAATTGCCTCTAAATGATTTCATCTTATACAAATGAATATTCATTATCACCGAATATTATATTATTGAAATATATAATGATTTTTTTGTCTATGTGATTGGACACGTTTATAATTCTGTTCACTGCCCAATCATATATCTTATTGGATCAGAGCAAAGAAATGTCAGCAAAATCATCTGCCTTGGATTTTTTCGGTGCATTACCGCAATTTCTTTATGGAATTCTCAGGCATTGCTATTCTTGGTTTTCTTATTGATCATATTTCATTAAACATTCCAATTTTCCTACCTGAATATCTTTTCACTATTTCTCGGCTCATTACCATCATTCGTAGTAAAATGAAAGGCTATGACTTGATGACTGTCGAGAAAATTCAATTTTTTCTGCAGAAAACGGATAATTTTACGATAATTAGCAAACATTCATACCAGCATCCTTGCAATAAATCTTAGCAACACGTGAAGTCAAATCAAAAAATAAAATATGGGAACTTAGTAAGTTTATTTCGTAGTCAAAAAATTATTCACAATATGAGAATGATTTCATAACATTAATGTTTGCATGTATGTTGATTGTATTTTTAAAATGATTGTTTGTTAATGATTGCATGTTTAAATCATGTTAAAGTGAAGAAAAAAACCAATAGAAGCAAATAACGTATCAAACCTTCCAATTCAGAAACTTTTTTTCTAGAATTTTTTCATCTTCGGTATTTACGACAAAAGTCGATGCTTCTATATCAGAACCGCGGAACACTAATACCGCGTTATCCTTAATCCGTAATTCAGAATTGCTATGAAGCCAATCAAATCTTTCATTACTGAAATATTTATTGCACAAAGATAAATTTGTTCATTCTATGTCCATAACTATTATAACAATTATTCGATTTTAAGGTTAAACAAGACATCCTTATATAACACCGCGATTGACAAAATTCCCATCTGAGGTTCCGTGAAACATTCACCGGGGAATATTAGTATAACCAAACATATACTTGCTACTTCTTCCTATGGTTCCTTCATTTTAGATTCCTCTCGTTGCCAAGAAATCGTCAAACATGACTTACATTTTATCTCGAGTATCCGATTGAGCAACAATGCAAATTGGCATGCTGTATGCATCTTCTCTCATAATTCGAGCGGTCTTAAGTGCTCGATTTTCAGTTTTTTTTTCATCAATTTGATCATCGCTAACAATCAGAATGACCAACTTTATCTCATTCTGAAAGTTACTTTATTTCATTAAATTTCATTCGTCTAATCTGACAGAAAGCTCAAGTATTGAAATTTCTGGTGGAATTCATTTTGAATCTAACACAATGCTTTAAGATATCTTATCTTGACCGATTAAGTTCTAATAAACTCACTTTTGTATTGCTCCAGTATTCACTGCGTTTTCTGCAATAAATGAAACTTTTGACTGTAAATTAATACAAATATGACAATAACAACATACTCAAGTGGTGAAATTTTGCATTGCTCTTTTTAAAGTAATGAGTCTTAATTACATCGCTTTTCTGCTTTTTCTCCTTAACATATTAGGCATAGAAAATGCATTATTATTCAATTATAATGGTAATTTAATGATGGAATTTGGACAAAAAAAAGCTTTAATTTTAATTACTAGTGCAAAATTTTGAAGCTTTAACATTGGCATAATTTACTACAATTCAATCCATCATAATAATTATAGTTTACTCCTTTGAATTGAGAGTTGAGAGATGATTAACCTAATGATTTTCATGTCCACGCAGTTTAAATTATTATTCCAGGACCAACTATATGGGAAAATCATTCCATTCATTGGACACCCTTCTATTTCATTTGGGACAAATGGAACCATTTCATCTGCAATTACATAATTAAAACTATCCTACTGTCTAACTTTGATTCCATGTCATTTTCTTACTAATAGTAATAAGTGTTCATTTCCAAACCAGTTACAAATGCGTGGAGTATTTTTAAATGATCTTCTTGAGACGTAAATATCACCACATAACAATCTACCACACTGATTATATTTAACGGCTTATTGCTGCCAAAGAAAATACCACAGTATGTTGACCAATGATATTCCTCAAATTCCCATCTATGCTAGAATTGAAGAATAAATCATTAAATCATATTAATTTCTTTTTGATTCTTGGCAACTCTGTCAAGAAGAAAAATTTGCAATGGTCTACAAAACTGAAGTTCTATTCCACTCATGCCGTGATCAATTCGATTGTTTTGTGGAGAAAAACTTATCAAAACAAAGAATTACATTCTTTAAATAATAGGTTTCTTCAATTAGATTCAAACTTATCAATAATAAATAATTAAACATACTTCACTACCAGTAAAATTTGTCTGAAATATGAGTTGCCAAGATTTTGCTAGGAATAGCGGAGTTATTTTGCCATCACGCCAATGCAACACTCTAGATCGACGATTCAATTCAAAATTTGCAGCTTCAGACATTACCCCGATGGTTCTGTAAAAATCATATGAAAAAGAATTCATCATTATGTAATATATTCATTAGAATATATCAACTTATTGTAACCTGCTTTATCTCTTATATAATTAATAAATAAAAAAAAAAAAAATTTTTTAAATTTGACTTCAAGTTTAGGGAATATTTGCAACGTAGTAATCTATAAAAATAAAAATGTAAATGCTACTTGTTACTTCTCAATGATCTCCTCAAATTCTCCACCGATTTTTTTTCAAATTTTGAAACAATCTTGCATTCGAATAGGCGCGTGCTCTTACATATTTCACACATAGTCACGTCCATGAAAACTAAAAGTAATTGAGGGCGTTAATTTGATTCCGCCTTTCTTTTTTCTCTCATTCTCCTTCTTCTTCATCTCTTTAATAATAATTAGTGATTAATAATTAATAATAAAAAGTAATAACAATAATCCACCTTCCTTTTTTTTTCTCTCATTCTTCCTCAACCTCCCATCTCTCTCTCTTTCTATTGCTATGCTTATTACATCACGTGGATTTATCCAAAGAAAGAAGGAAAAAAATGATAAAAAGAATTAAAATACTTCCTGATATGACATATAAATATAAAAATTTTTGCATTTGTAACGAATCTGAAAACGAAATTTTAAATGCCTGTTAAAATTTGAATTTGAAATTCTTTTTCTTTAATAAGAATTAGTTTCATTTTTCTGAAAAAAGGCATCAATTTAATTCAAAGAAATTTTATCACATTAATTTAAATATTTCTTAGGATCAATCTCTTTGCTCAGTTAATCTTCTCCGACTTAATTTTGATTTAATTTAATTTGATGTAAATTTAATGCTAAAATATTAACTCATAGCTTTCTTTATTTTTCCATTGATTAAATATTCAAATCCATCAAAAGTATTGGTGATTTATAATTTAATACAATTGATACTAATTCTTTTTTTAAAAATTTTATTCATATTATACCTTTATTTGTTTATTTTTATCTATCTATTCATAACTAGTACTTACAAATCGCGAAAAAAATCCTCAATCAATTGGAAATACCATCAATGAATCAATCTGCTACTGCTTCGCTCTATGTAGAATTGCGTCGCGAACAAAATTACGACACGACTGACCTTTTGTTATATTTGCAATCAAATATTCCTAAGCTGACGTTTGAGCAGAAAGGCATTTACGATCAAATAATGCATGCTGTCAGTAAGGGAGTTGGAGAAATCTTCTTTTTAGATGCGCCAGTTGGAACTGATAAAAATTAGATTGATTCTGACAACAATTCGATTCCAAAATGGCATAGTCTTAGCTCTTGCATCATCCGAAATAGTTGAAACATTGCTGTTAGGTGGAAAAACTGCTCATTCCGCTTTGAAATTGCCATTGAGCATGCAATTCATTGTAACTCCCACCTACAACATTTTCGAAACATCCGATATGAGAAAAGTATTGCAAAATGCAAATTTATTGTTTGGGATAAATGTACAATGGCGCATAAAAAATCGCTTGAAGCTCTTGATCGATTACTGCAAGATTTGCGTAGAAATATCAGACTGTTTGCGAACACATTAATATTGCTTGCAGGAGATTTTAGGCAAACATTACCTGTAATTCCTCGACCGCCGCGAGTGGATAAAATAAATGATTGTCTGAAATACTCAACTTTGTTGCGACACGTAATGAAGTTAAAATTAACTACAAATATGCGTGTTTCACTGTAAAACGACCGAATAACTGAGATATTCTCATATAAATTGCCAAAAATTGAAGATGGAAAAGTGCCGGTTGATCTGACTTCAGGCCAAATTTCATTGCCTCATAACTTCCACAGTTTGGTGACGTCAAAAGAAGAATTGATTGAAAAAGTATTTCCTAATATTAAAACTAATTATAAGAATCATGATTAGTTGAGTAAAAGAACTATTCTTGCGACCAGGAATAAAGACGTCCACAAACTTAGCGATATTATTTAACATTCAAAGGGAGGATCACATATCATATACAATCACATACAAGTCCAATCACATACGATTCCGTCGAAATTGTTGTGGGAGCAGATGAACCGCTTTCAGGAATGCTACCACACATACTGCTACTGAAAATCGACATGCCAATCAACATGTTGCGAAATATTAACCAGGCGAAACTTCACAACAGCACGCGGCTTGTAGCAAATTAATGAGCAACGTCGTAGAGGCAACAATCTTGACAGTTTCTTTCAAGATCAAGATGTCCTTTTCTCGTATATGATTCCATCTAACATATATGCCACAAAATTTAAAAGATTTTTAACTGATTTTTAACTTGATTGGCGTTTGCATTCATCATCAATAAAATTCAGGACCAATCTTTGGAATTGTACGGTTTAGATCTAGTGACCGATGCTTCTCACATGAACAGTTTTATGTTGCATGTTCTAGAGTTGGCAAACCAGACAATCTCTATATCTATACAATGGAACAACAAAAAATATTGTTTACTCACAAGTAAAGTGAAATTAAATAGATTAGATGTGGGCGAAAATTGAAAGATGTTAAATAACGCCATGACAATAACTCTAAACAAGAAATACTAAAGGACAACTAGTGCGACATATTTCAACGGGACGACAAACATTTTTACCACCAAAACGCTCCAATTCACAGATAAACGACAAAAATCTACGCAGCAACAGCAACAGAAATTCGGAATTCCAAGAATTCCAGTTCTGCAGTTCCAAGTGACACAACAGTAGCAACAATCGGACAATTCACTTGAATAGTATTCTTTTCTATTATTGACAAAGGAAAGAATAATCCTGTAATTATCCTGTAATTAATTTGCCTGGTCTTCTCTGATAATTGTTTGTTACAAAGGAACGCTCTTCATCAATCAATAAAACATTTCTCAACAATATTCATCTCTATCGCACAAGACACAAGAAACTTCTTCACACTTATTGCTGACCTAGCCTAATCACAACAGCAAGAACCAGTCTCCAATTCAGCCAAACTACAAATCAAATTACAAAGTATTAGTTTTTTTTCCCCAACACTAAAAACATGCGCATTCTCTTTTCTTTTTTTCCACTTACCAGACTGAGCTACAGCAACGCATTATAAAAACATGCGCGTATTCGAATGCAGAGTTGTGACAAAATTTCAAAGCAATGGGTGAGGACTTTCCGATACCTAAGATTTTGAACTGATATAGATAAGGCGCGTATTTAAAAATTTTCGGAGGTTTAAGATTTTGAACAAACGAATACTGTTGTTTTTATTTATATAGAATAGCTGGAGCCGGACACACGAAGTGTGGCCGGCCTTCATAGACGAGCTGGATCGGCCACGCTGGGTCCAGCTAGTATATAATAAAAAGAAAAGTGCGAACGCCATATTTTTTAAGCTTTTGTCGGACAAAAACTGTGCAATTTTCCTTCCTTCAGCGATAAAAACCTTCGCCAATATTTCGTCAGAATTTCCATCATGTGGTGCTCCTGAAATTTGAAATAAATTTTTGCCCAATTTCTAACTTTTCAGAAAATGCATGAGTTGGTGAAATTCGCCTTCAAGTAGTTCAATTGAATTTTTACCAAACTTCCAGCTTCTTGGTAAAAAATCCAGAAATTCAAACAGAAATTGCATCAATCGGTGTAAGATGCTTTTAACTTCTGCACATATCTGATAATGCGTTGTTACTGAAATTGCAATAAAATTTTTATTAATAAATTTTTTTCTAGCTTTTAAGCAAAAATCCCAGAAACTTGGATGCATCAATTTATGGAATTTATTTTGAAATATTGGTAGTATTAGGCGGAAAAATAAATGACTTCGAATCATTTTGCCTAAGTTTTTTCATATATTTTAGTTGAAATTTAAAAAATTTTATCTGCTGAAGTACTATTGAGCGATATTGCACGACCCAAAATGAATATGAGCACAGTGAGAGATTTCAAATCCATCGTTATTTTGAGCTATAAATTTAAAAAATATAAAATATCGACATATAGAATGATTAGAGCTTCAATTCTTTCTAAGCAATTTCATCTAATTAGTTTTCAATATCAGTGAACTCCAATTTCTTCAGTTGAAAGCTGGAATGAGTTTAAGCTTTCTCGACGTATGATAAATTTGCTAGCAAAAATTAGAAAACTTATTTCGATAAATTTACAAAATATTAGACTAAAAACTCATAAACAACATAAAATCACAAAAAATAATTTGATCATAAGCAATAATTTCGGTTTTCCTTTTTTTCCTAATGAAAAATACCAAAAATATATGAATGATTTGCATTTGGTCGATGTTTCAGTGAAAAGAGATTTTGCAATTTCGCGCTTTTAAATCTCAAAGACCAGTCTAAACTATAAGGTAGACAAATTTATTGAAAAAATTTTAATAAATTTGTAGCAGTAGATAAATTGGAAATGAATTTAAAAAAAAATTAAAAGCCTTTTATACCAAATTAAATGCCTTAGTTAAATATTATTTGAGCCATAGTCAAAAAATATTCACAAAAAATCAAAATTAATCTGAGCTGCATGTTTTATGAATAAAATGTCATTTTGATTTTTAATTGAAATGATGCGGAATAATATGCATTGAAATGAGTTGATGATTATGCAAAAATTTGTAAGTTTAAATGATATTATTGCATAACTTTTCACAGAAAATAAGCTTTAATGCAGTATTCGATGAGACTGGAAACCTTATATCGAACCGCATTAATTTTTTCGATTGAAAACAGTCTGTCATTATTGGATTGAATACTGAAAGAAAAATCTGAAATGATCGAGTTGTATAGCAAAATTATTAACTAATGCAGAATTAATGTCCAATTTATACCATAGAGATGCTATCACGGAAGTATTACGGTGAAAAAAGAAATGAATTATCAGAGGAACATTAATTCTACTAAATTTGGAAAAAAATGAATATTAAAATTTGAAATGATAAGTACAAATTTTTGACTAAAATTAAATTCTAAGACAATTCTTGTAATTAAGAGCTAAATTTTCGATATATATATATATATATATAATTTAAAAATTTTGATAATATGCAAAAAAAATTTACTTCATATATCGTCAAGACAAGAAAGAAATGAAAAAACTAAATCGAAATATATAATTAAATATTTAACCAAAGTAACAAATCAAAATCGTTTAAATGATATATAAGGGGAATTTTTTTCTTTTTACTGTATAAGAATTTTTAAATTTTAACATATTATTACTTTAATTAAACATTTTATTTGGCAGGAATACGACGTGTAATATAGGCTTATTCTTTTTTCATACAGGGGAGTATAAATGTTTGTTGTTAATTTTACAAATGGAAATATAAAATTATGAAAAAATATTTCGGTGCATTTTTTTTCTTCGAAAGGTCTGAATTAGTTTGAATAAAATATAATCTTTTCTTGATTCATCACATATTTTACTCTGAAACATTTGTACGCATAATTTATGCATAGCGATATAGATTGCATTAGCTATGTAATTTGTGAATTTCATGCATGGGTACTGAATGAATTAATCGGATTAGTAGACTGACATGGCCTATACCTACTGCTCCTGAAACTATTTCACATCGCAGATGCTGTCGTGAATTTTTTTTTTTTTTTTGAGGCAAAAAGTTAGTGTTGATGAAAAGGAAGGACTTACGCTTTGTATTTCATTGATGAATGGGTAACCAATTAATTTGCAAGTTTATTGTCAAAACCGTAGATAATTAATTATAGAATAATATACAGGGTAGAAGAATATGAATTAGAAGTTTACAGATTCGAAATTATAACGGCAATCAAACATATAAACTGCCATGAGCCGCGAACTGCAATTCCGAAAGCCGAAATTACCACACTAGTTACTAGCGCCACCAGATTCAAGAAAAACCTTTCTATATAGATAAGCGGGTGTGGCCTGCAAAATACCAAAAAGGGGAATTACCCAGCTTTCTCATGCTATGTAAAAGATTGGTATGTGTGAAAGGATATATTTTTTATTATAAATTAGCATTTCGGATGTGAATAATCTTACATGAATAATGATCCAAATAGAACAATTTTTTACAGTGTAAGTATTTTGAGGCACAAAAATTATTTTAGAAAATTATTTCGAGTTTTCAGAATAACTTTGATAATATATAATTATAACAAAAAGAAGAAAGAACAAAATGAAAAAAGTTATAACAAGAAATAAAATTATAACAAGTGTGGATAAAATTATAACAGGCATGGTGATCATAAATAATTTTGATGAATTGAATATTGAAGCAATTTTCAATCTCAGATAAGCTTAGGTAAGATATATTTGAATTTTGAAAAGAATTTAAATTCATTGCGTTTGACAAAATTCAATTTCCGCTAGTAACCTTGGGATAAGAATCTTTGAAAATCATCAGATTTTTGAGAATCATCAAGATTTTGATAAAATCAAACAAATGATGGAAACACACTTCTCTCAACTAATTGATTCATCATAGGTCTAATTCCACATTGCAAATATCTGCTCATTAATCTTCTTTTTAGATAAGCTAGGAGGAAATGGTGAAACGTTCCTAATTAGATTGATTCTGGCAACAATTCGATCTCAAAATGGCATAATCTTAGCTCTTGCATCGTTTGAAATAGCTGCAACATTGCTATCAGATGGAAGAACTACTCATTCCACTTTGAAATTGTCACTTGCGATTCATTGAAACTCCCAATGCAACATTTTCGAAACATTCGGTATGAGAAAATATTGCAAAAATGCAAACTTATTGTTTGGGATAATGTGCAATGGCGCATAAAAAATCGCTCGACGCTCTTGATCGATCATTGCAAGATTTGCGTAGAAATATCAGACTGTTTGCGAACGCATTAAGATTGCTTGCAAGAGATTTCAGGCAAACATTACCTGTAATTCCTCGACTGCCACGAGTGGACAAAATAAATGATTGTCTGAAATACTCTACTTTGTGGCGACACGTAATGAAGTTAAAATTAACTACAAATATGCGTGTTCAACTGCAAAACGATCGAATGGCTAAGATATTCCCATATCAATTGCTGAAAATTGGAAACGGGAAAACGGAAAAGTACCGGCTGATCTGACTTCAGGACGAATTTCACTGTCTTATAACTTCTAAATTTGGTGACGTTAAAAGAAGAATTGATTGAAAAAGTATTTCCTAATATTAAAATTAATTATAAGAATCATGATTGGCTGAGTGAACGAACTATTCTTGCAGCCAGGAATAAAGAGATCTACGAACTTGGCAATATTATCTAACATTCAAACGGAGACAGTCACATATAAGTCCGTCGAAATTGTTGTGGATGCAGATGAAGCGATTAATTGAATTTAGTCGATCTGTCAGGGATGTTACTACGCATGCTATTGAAAATAGACGTGCCAATTATCATATTGCGAAATATCAACCAGCCAAAACTTTGCAACGTAGGCCGTTTACAGCAAAAAAATTAATGAGCAACGTCATAGAAACAACAATTTTGACTGAATCTTTCAGAGGTAAATATATCCCTATTTTTCGCATTTCTGTAATTCCAGCAGATATGCCATTTCAATTTAAAAAATTGCAATTCTCAATTCAATTGATGTTTGTTTTCATTCACCCAAACAAAGATTAGGACCAATTTTTAGAATTGTGCGGTTTAGATCTGGAGACGAATAGCTTCTCACATGAACAATTATATGTTGCTTGATCTAGAATCGGTAAACCAGATAATTTCTCCATCTGCACAGGCAATGGAACAACAAAAAATATTGTATACCCACAAGCATTGTGATAATATTGAATATATTAGAAACGTGAGCTTTCTCCCTTCTTTACCACTTACCAAATTGAGCTACAGCAACACTTGCATATAAAAAGTATATAAAAACATGCAAGTATTGAATGCAATTCAAAATTTCAAAGCAAATAGGTAAGAACTTTCGGTGATCTTAGATTTTGAATTAATATGAGGCGCATGTACAAGAAATTTCGGAGATTTAAGATTTTGAACAAACGAACGTTTACATTTTTATTTATATAGACTAGCTCTAGCTAGTTTATAGTATTTTCAGTCAAATGAATCGTTTATCCTTACCTTATTTTTCAGTCTGATACATGAATTTGTTCTTTCTTTTTCCGATCTGCTAGAGTTTGTGCACATTTTCTATCTCTTATTCTTTGTCTTGATAACCAAATATTATGTATTGCATATTGTAAATCACTGAGTACCAAAATACTACAAGTATTTCTACATAAAAAGAAATTTTTAGCAGCCATTCAGTTATTATCCAGTCAATCAACTCATCAGTCATTCAATTCACTAGACAATCAATACCCTCCCATTCAGTCCAACTCATCTATATGCAGTCCACGTCTATTGCAACGAAGCGATCGACCGCAATCGTGATATTATCCGATTTTATTTCATCTTGTAGCGTAGACGAAAAATCAATCCTCCATCAACCAATAAAATCTTTCTCATCAAGATTCGTTTCTGTCACAATATAAACAATGTCTCCGACATTTGATGCTTTTTACGCAAAATATCTAATAAAAGAATATTGATGCATATGCTTATCAAATGGTAACAATAATTTAAAGAATTATTTGATAATTTCAAAAAAAAAAATTAAATAAATTGCAAATCGCTCAATTAACTCTTCCTATAATTCAAATTCAAATTAAAATTAAGAACATTTTTATTAAAAAACTTCTCAGATACACATACTTTCGTTAATAAATGTAATTTGCATCTTGTTTTCAAATGCAAATTATATTGATTAACGAAAATACGATTAGCTTTGTTATTACTATTTGCATAATACATATCATAAGTAAAATAGATTAAATATACAAAATCTAAATATACTATCGCATATTGAAATTCAACTTAGCATCAAATCTTCATTAGCAAAATATTTTGAATAATATTCATGCAATAAAATAATAGTTATAACGAAGAAATGCAATTAAATTCGTCAGAATTATTGATAAGCGGTCGGTATTTCTGTAAAATCATTTTTAAAAATTTGTTACTTTCAAGTAAATTTATCCGAAAATCAAGCTGCAAGGTGAAATATGTCCCGGAACTTTTTTTTGTTTGTTTTTTTTTTTTTTTTTTTTCAGATAAATACAGTTTTGCACCAAAAAAAACACGAAATGAAGTATTGCACTAGCGATGGATAGGATCATGATTTAAATGAAGTTCAATTAGTTAATTAATTTCAGTTAGAAATTTTTGAAATTTGATTTTATTCTAGAGGCAACCATTTTTTTAGCAATGTCTATGCCAATGAGCGCAGCGAACTATGTAACACATGAATCAATAGCGAAATATCAGATACCGAATTTATCAGATTCAAAGACTGGTTATGATGGACGACTGGAATGGAATCCAACCGAATCAGTGGATATTGCAATTCATAGATTCCGTAACGCTGTACTCAATGCAAATATTGGGGTTATTAAACGATTCCTTCAGGATTTACAAAATCTTACGCCTGTAAGTTTGCACATTAATTTGCATACTAAGTCTGGACATTTTCTCTCATTTATATTAAAAAAAACTGCTGCAAACAAAATTATAATTTGATTTTTCATTTTTCAAATTGTTAAGAAGAAATAAATAAAGTGATTCGTGACAAAAAATGAGAAGCCAAGTATAATCTACAAGCTAATAAAAGAAAGTAAACTTATATTCCGTTTACTTTCTTTTCTTAGCTTGCAAATTAAATTAATTACTTCCATATTAAGCTTACCTGCTGAATAAACCTAATTGTTTGCAATGAAACTTTTCGGTTTATTAAGTTTAAATGTTGAAATTATTTTCGAACTAATTGAATGTTATCAAAAATGTGGATAAATCTTCCAAAATACTGCAATGACCAATTCTTCTTAGTGATAAAAGTCATTATTTCTATATTTTCAATGGTCAAAATGTATGATAAGCAGGAAATTATGATATTTTATGAAATGTTTCGAGAGTTTAGGGTCAAATAGATCGATTAATTGCATTGCTCATTGATCGATCATCAGCTGAACCGACCAAGGAAGCACTGATGACTGCAATTTGTATAGGAAGTCGGCCACTTGTTGAATTTATTCTATCACTTTTCTTGGAATATCCTGGTGAAGAATATAATGGTATGTCGGGCAATGCTTCCATACGTACATTACGAAAATTTAAATATGATATTGAATAAAAATGATAATTTATATCAACTTGATAAAATGATGATAATTTTCATAGTTTGATATGCTTATTTTGAACAAAAAATACTATATTTAGTAAATCATGTAAACATGCAAACATGCTACCTATCTTCGACGCAATTTTTTGCAGGATGTCGCAAATCGAAATCATTCCCACCGCATATGACACCACTAATGTTTGCATGCATTTGCAATAATTTTTCCATCGTTCAATGTTTACTACTCAGAAAGCATTACATGCAGTTACCACATCGATCTGATTGTGGATTTTAACTTTTTATTCAATTTTTTCTTCAAAAGCAAATTTTTGCTGAGAGGGAGAATTAGAAATATCGTCCTTTTGTATTTTTCAATGTTTGTATTTGAATTAAGAATTAAGGACTGAATTTAGAACTTATATTTTTAAAAAAACAAACTTCAAGGTCGTTGCGAAGAATGTTCGCGCAGCGCACGTTGCATTGCAAAGAGTGTGGTTTTACTGGACACTTATCGTGCAATTAGCAGTGAACCGTTCTTATGGCTTGCATGCACCGATCCTCTGCTTGCTGCATTCAATCTTGCTAGTGATTTGGAAGTATGCATGGAAATGGAAAAAGAATACAAAGTAAGCATGGAGAAAGTAAATTCGAAGATTCAATTACTTATTTTTAATTTAAGCTAATTAATTAATTATACTGATCATTTTGAAATTGCGGATTGAATTTCTGAGATGTTCAGCATCTTTTCATTTACCGCTAAAAATTTCTATTCTTTAAAAATCCGGATTCCTCCGACATCATGATTTTATGGTAATCATCTGTGCTATTCGATTTCTATCTTTTTTATTCAGAAAAATCAAAAAAATATTGTTACTCCCACTTATTACAAATTTAAAGGTAGCGTATGAAGATTTACGCAACAATGTAATGACATTTGCGGTCAAAATCGTTGAGCAATGTTGGACTGCAGAAGAAATTCACGTGCTATTGTCACATAAAGTTGGATCAACTTTAGCTGATTGCGAATTACCTTTTCCACGTATCCAACTAGCGCTCAAGGCTCATATGAAACCGGTACATGATCAAATTATGTTGATGATATCAAAAAACTGAGCTCAATTTCTTATCAGCACCATCATTTGATAATTTCATTTCTGCACATGCACATGTAGTGAAATCTAATTTATATCTATGGTATCTTTTATCTTTATATCTTTGCTGATTTATATGCTTTTCTACGTAAATATGTTAAAATAAAAATCCGTCAATCGCGTAATTAAAAATATTTCTATTAAATTATTTATAATGATATTTGCATGGAAGTTTGGCAGCTTTGCATGTTGGTAGTTTTAATGACAGTAAGATTACAGTTATGGTTGATGATGATAAGAATGATAAATGGATTGATATATTTTGTTCCATCAGTTTTAGTAGTAGGATAACTTCAAATGAAAACCATTCATATAAGAATTTCAAATAATTCAAAATCAAAAATTCTTGTCATTCATATTTTATGTGTTTGCAAAAAAAAAAAAATTCGAAATTTATAGTTTCTGTCTTCATTGGGTGTTCAAACAACAATGGAAGGTCATTGGCATGGAATGTGGACAGGATATGAACGTCTTAATTGTCAAGATTTCGGTCGCAAACTTCGTCATTTCATATTTTATCCAATTTTTGCATTACTTCATGCATTTAGCGCTGGAATTTGGATTAAAACATTTAAATATCCATTAGCACGGTAAAATGATAAATCTTTGCCAGTAGCTATGGGATGAAATTATTTCGAAATTTAGCGAGAAACTTTTTAAATTTCTCCATTTTTTCAAAACTTATCTCAGAATGATTAAAATGGGAAATTAATCAAAGAGTATCAATTAAATGGCAATGTTTCATTTATTTGTTTATAATAAGCTATTAATATTGAAATTTATTAATAAAATTTTTAAAATTTCATCAATAAATCTTCAAGATAAATGATGATTTTGAACATTTGAAAATTGCATGAAATAAAATCCACTCAAATTTCACCAAAATTTTTAGGTATATGAGCAGGTTAGCAAGTTACATATTATTCTTGACCATTCTAATTTTTATTCGCTATTTTGGTAGAACAGGTGAACGATCATCCGAACGATCGCTTGTTAGCAGTAGTTAGTTTAAAAATTGATAAATTTTTGTCATGTTTACAATAAATTTGCTTTTATAGCATAAATTTTATTTATAAAAGAAAAATTTCGTTTTCATTTCATGGTTGTCCAATGAATTTTTAAAATAATTCTTCTTCTTAGTAATGCAATGTATGTAATACAAAGATTCATTGAAATAAACGAAATTAATTTATTGAAATAAAAAACTGGCTAATTTACGAGCAAACTTAATAATATTAAATATCGATTCCAATAACTTTTTTCTTTTTTTTTTTTTTTTTTTAGATTTACGTTTAATATTAGAAGGCTATGTATATTTATATATTTATGGCATGGCTGTTATACATTATATCGAATTTGCCAGTAAAGGTATCATGAATTTTTACAATGTGTGGTGGCGATGGTTAAGTTTTTCTCTCATTTTTTTTTTTTTGTTTTTTATTTATTTATTTTTTTTTTTTCTGAATCTCTATGATATAAACAATAGAATGAAATAATTTTAAACTTAAATTTAAAGTTTTGAAACTTAGTTAATTCGACTTTTTGAAACTTAATCAATTCATGAATAAGTTTTGATCAAAATTGTTCAAAATTCAGCAATCTTTATAGGTTTGATCTAATTTTTTTATGGTTATTTTCGGGATCATTTTTCTGCTTTGTTATGACGGCAGCTACTACTGCTCAAGATGGATTAACATATTTGCATCGAAGACATTGGGTTCGTTTCAATTTTACAGTAATATGTAAAATTATATTTATCTTTCATCGATAAAATGTAAATTCAACTGATAAAAATGACATTTCAAACGAAATTAATTCATAAAAATTTACTAATAATTTCAATACGTTTTCTTAAATTCAAAAGAATCCATCAATAATTTCTACTTCAAAAAAATATAGAATCAAGTTTAATGAAAAAAAGAAAAAAAAAATTGCTAAAAACTGCACATTTTATTTTTTAATTACAATATTTTCAGGTATATTACGATTTTTCGATAATTTATGATATTTATTTTGGTGCTGCTTCTGTAATGGCTTTCTGGAGAATTTTATATTACTTTCAGCTAAAACAAAATATTGGCTCAACTATTGTAAGAATTGTAAAAAGATTGATAAAATATGCTAAATTAACTTATTCAAAGTTTATTTTCTATTTTCAAAAAAAAAAAATCAAATATCATATATTATTAATAATCTACCAAAGAAAAAAACCTTTTTGTGCCAGTAATTTTAACAAAATACTAATAATAATACTTAGATGTTAATAATACCCCTGGATTCTTCCTCAATATTTTTGGATTATTTCCCGTGTATTTGCATAATTTTTTAAACGATTATTTGCATCATAATTTACTTTACTCCTTATTATTTAGAATAAAATTTCAAACATATTCTTAACTTTCGAAAAACTTTCACTTCTTCAGCAAATAAAATCTATGAAGAATAAAATTTGTACACAATTAATTACAATTTTTTGATTAACAATTTCGATCTAATGTTTTTTGCCTATATTTATCTAAAAAATTTCAATGCCTTTAGTTTATGCTACTTATTCTTACTGATAATTGATAAATTTTTCATCAACTAATTATCACTAAAATTACCTATTAAATTTTCCACTGAAGTTTGTTTAATTCTTACATGACATGTGATTGATGAATACAACTTTTACTAAAATGCAATTTTAGTTTCTCAATCTTAATTTATATCATTTATATTATTGTTTGTTGAATACTAATTATTTAGAAAAAAAAAAATCTTTAAAATTCTTTCCTTTTTTTTTTTTTGATTATTTATAATATTAAAAAAATTTTTTTTTCGATATCAATTTCAAAATGTGTTCGTGATGTTATGATATTTCTATCATTATCTGCTATTATCATGATATGCTTTTCATTGGGTATCAATACGATGTATCAAGCTTATAATGAGAATCGCGTAGTGGATAAAGATGGAAATATTATCATACAAAGAGATACTTATTCAAAGTAAGAAAAAATTCAATTCCTCAAAAAACATAAAAATAGTTGCAAAAAAAAAAGTATTTAAATTCTGATTTTTTTTTTTATCAAAAATTAATTTAAAATTTGGATATCGAATGTTTAAATTGAATGAAATCAAATTGATTACTGATATTTAACAATCATAGGATGATAAGATATTGTAAAAACGTAACGATTTCATGAATATTTTATTTCTTCCTAAAATTGCATTATTTTTTTTTTTTTTTTTTTTTTTTGCTATTATATCTTAAAACTAAATGTAAAATTATATTTAGTAAAATTATCAAAATGTATTTTAAGAAATAGCAAATTATAGAAAGTAAAATTATGAAATTAAATAGCTTATCTTTAACCTTCAAATTGGATTAGTATTATTTATTACAATGACGAAAATGTTATTTTGCAATTGGAAACTTTTTGCGAGAAAAAAATTATTGAGATTTTTAATTATTTAGAAACTTAAATTTCTGATACAGTAAACATACATATCGTGAAAGTAATTTGTGAAAGGTTATTTGTTGGGGATTCGAAATTGGTATAGATGATTTTTTTGTGTAATGAAATCGTTGATATAACAAACTTATTTGCCCCAACTATGATACACAATGAATTAATTGAATATCGATATTGGAATCGATAATTTTGGATTTCCTTTGATAAGAGGAAATCTATCAGCGATTCATAGGAATTGACAGTATTTGATGAGTTTTGGAAAGCGTCCCGTTTGTCCAGTACCGATCAGAACAAAGGACTGAATATCCTGATCGATTAGAGCAATGGAATGAATGAATCTCTTCAGATAAGAACACCTTCTATAATGAAGTTGTTGCTATATAAAAAAAAAAAAAAAAAAAAAAAAAAAAAAAAAAAAAAAAAAACCATAGTAAACACAATTTATAATATGTTAGTTAAAGAGTAAACGTGAAAAGTTTGCTTGCGTCAAGAAATTCCTATCGTCGCTTTTTCTTTCTGATTGTGACAAAATAATACGTTGATTTGTGTTCTTCAATTCTCACATTTTCTTTAATTTTGTTGTTTACTCACTTGGAAATGAACCTCAAACTTTGGTAATTAAACTTTTATTATGATTAATTTGTTAATCAATGGACGCAGCAATTATATCAACAACATTCATATTAACAGTATAATTTCGATAATATCAAAAGGATAACATTCGTGAAGAAATTATAATACGAAAAAAAAGGAGAGATAGGATTATGCAATAAAGAAAATTGATATATCACGAGCTGGATCTATTATTTGAAATCCTTTTTCGGGACAAATACATGAAATATTCCATAAATTTCGGTACATTCCTATAAGATCTTCATTGCAGCTTGATTTTAATACACAAGTACTATTTTCTGGGCATGGTAATGGATTGCAACTATTTACACAAAAGTTGCAAATTATTACGATTCATCTTCATAATATTTTAATTTGATTTTTTACTCTAACAATTAGAACCATTTTCATTCTCTTATCAAAATTCGATATTTCGGAAGGATAGGAATTGCTTCAATTCAGCAGCAAACTTAAAAATTACTGTTTTTTTTTTTTTTTATTGTTGAGTGTGACTGAAACTGATATTATTTATCTATAATGGTAAAAAAGAAAAAAAAATGAGAAACTTTGAATTTAGATTAAAGAAATTATCAATTATAGCCATTCAGATGCTTTATTATCAAGACGAAAAATGATATGTTATGAATGATTAATAGCGAATTAAAATGATTACTATATAATTTATTAGGATGAAATATAATATTGATTATTTTATCAATTAAAAACGATTTATTATATAAATTATCTATCTTTTCGAAAAAATGACGGATATTAGCATCATATCATCGTTAGATATAATGAGAAATTTTTATACTCAAGACCCTCATTCATCTTCGTGGGTGGAGAATCCTGGTATTTCGTTTTCGTGCTACAAGAAAGATCCTTTGTTGTTGCAGGAGCATACGTCTTTGCCTTTGTTAGCGCATGTGAATGTGCTTGTGGTTAGCGCACGATGAAAGAGAGCTTTTTTTAAAGCTCATTGGCTTGATAGACTCAAAAATTATTTCACAATTGAATGCGCAATGTCAAATTTAAAACAAAGGAAATCATTGATTTTCTTCTTTTATCCTCGTGATTTCAGCGACATCTATAATACGAAGAATTTTTGATTATTTCGTCATATTTATATTCCGAAAAAATGCTTTGATTTTTTTCCCAAAATACATACGATTAAACACAGTAATATATAAGAATAATATAGCAATGAAATTAGTAATATGCAAATGATATAATGATAAAAATCACATATAATAATATTAATAGCAATCTTTGGATGAATATTGTATTAAAAAATTCGAATATAAAATTTGAAAATTTTTAATCCGAAATAATTCCAATTTAAAACTAATAATAATAAATTGTTATTTTCAATCAACAGTTTCAATTATTCCTATTAAATAAATTCACATTCAAAAATATGTTTATATTTTAAATTATATAAGCATTTCTATATAAAATTACTTAATTTCTTCATATTTTGCCAATATAAAATATTTTTGAATTATAAAATATTTATTCTTGGAATTATATTCGTTAAATTCGATTGTTGAATATTCTTTAGTTGGAAAAAAATTTCAAAACTTTTTCTAAAATGCATTTCATCAGCAGTATGACGTAAAGAACTATTTTTATAATGTCAAATTATACAATTAATTTCGATATTAATACAATTTGGCTATATCACGTTTAACATTATCTATTCGACAGCATTTATGTAGGATAAATACAAAGTTTCATTAGTACTTGATAACTTGAATTATTAACTAATTGCATCTTTAATAATTTTCTGTTCATCCTTTTGCGGAAAATTCTACAATGAAATTTGATAATCATTATTTGAATTATTTCAATTTTGATACATGATTACGTAAAAACCTAAATTACTCTAAAATACATGCAGAAATTTTTCTCATACTTCATGAATTTTTCCGGTTGTAAATTTTTTTCAATTTCAAATAATAAATGCGATTTTATTAAGGCACCTGTTCTCCTTATTACTTTAACTTCAGCCCATTCTTTAAAAATCTATTCTATTTATTCTTTAAAATTTATTCACATTCAATTTCTCCGTTTAAAATTTACCTATCTAAAATTTAAATTCTTAAAGTTTAGCCGTTTGCTTATTTGAAATTGAAAAAGTATATCCATTTATTTAATACCTATATGAAAATGCATAATATAATTTATTTATTAACAAAATGCATTAAATTTATAGCATCACATTAATTAAAGAAATAATACATAAAAAAATTTTCCACGAAAATTAGAAATATATTGCACAACGTTATGTTATGTTATGTTGAAACTTTTCTAACATAAAAGTAATTATAAAAGATAAATTGTTTATTTGTTCTTAAATGTTTTGTTGCATTAAATTTAAAATATTTAACATGCCAATTACATGTAAATCTCCAAATTATTCTTTCGATGAAAATTATGGTTTATATTTAAAAAAAAAAAAAAAAAGAAATTTAAATATTAAAATTGATTGTTTTGCTCTCTATTTATATCATTTTATTTGATTCAATTTATATTTTATTCCAAATTGTTCGGTATGATCTTTGTGTTGTTAGTTTTTATGCAATATGATGAATTGATGTAGTGCCAGAAAACACGTGAAATCGCAAATCATAAAATTGATAAATTCTATGAATATCATAGAATTTGAACAGACATCGAGTTTTTTCTTTTTGCTATGATACGAAAATTTTTGTGATCCAGAAGATAACGGATTATTAATGAAATCCTTTGAAGGTTATTTAATTGGTATTAATGCATTGATTTTTAAATTGAATCAATCATCAGTGATATTGATTTATTCGTTATCTTTTATCATTTTTTAGCTTATAATTGAAATTAATCTGTCACATTCTTTCCCATTCTTTCTTTCTTCTTCGCATAAATTAACGTTGTGATCATTTTCCTTCTCCAATATATTATGTCATTTTTACTCCCTTAAAATGTCATTTTTAAGATTGAGTAAGCCGATGTCAAAAACGAATCGGATCAGACCGGATCAGATCGGATTGGATGATTTCATCCATTTGCAAATGCTTGCCTACGAGTTTTCATTCTTTTCTTTCTATCGCATCCTCTTCTTATCAATCAATCTATTCTTTCTTTCATCCTGATTTATTAACTACAATTGGATTTAGAATTCTTCTAGTTATTCGGAAAAATATTAATACTGTCGGAACAACCGAATACCGGAAAGTGATTTTTTACTCATAATGCAAATGATTAGTAACATTTTTGCATGTGTAATCATTTCCTGTTAACTCTAATCTGTGCCATAATCTAACAAGCACAGCTATCGCGTTAAAAAAAAAAAAAAAAAAAAAAAAATTGCCTAGCTGTATCCCAATAAAAAAAAAAATTCTCAGTCTATTGCTAACAAATTTGCAGTTGTATTGCGCTATCAATCCTTCCTCTTCTACCATTTTTAAACCGTTCATACTGATGAGTGATTTATTCTACGTCCCAGTTATTTAAAATTTCCCTATTAGCCCCTTTTTATTATATTAATAATTTTATCATCAAATTTGCTTTATTGATGCGATATTTGTAATTGTCATGTGAAATCTCGCTCTATCAAATTTTTTTAACAAAAGGTTTAATTATCCAAGTTTGAGATTCGAGTGTGCTATAAGACAAATTTCTCGACAGATACCGGAAAATATTTATACAATAGATTATAAATTGATGATAAGCTAATATATATTTTGTCTGTTGTAATGATCAGAACTTTGTATAATAATATGTAATAATTAAAAAAATCATGTATGGTAATCAGAAATATAATAATTACAAATTACAACTCTATTATTTGAGTTCAGTTTATGCATTATATAATAGGTAATATCGTCATATCTCCTTTTTTTAGTATGAGAATATCTCATTTACATATACCATTTACAGAATTCAATAGAATGTAATTTAGCAAGCAATTAATTATTTTTTTTTTGCTTGACTGCAAATGATTGAATTTTGAAATTATAAACATTTAATTAATTTAAGCAAAGAGCTAAACAATTTGACAGTAGGTTACAAATTAGTTATATAAATATCAGATGATTAAAATTGAATGCAACTAAATCCTTATCTTTCAAATTTCTTTGAAAAATTTCAAAAATTTGTTAATTTATTAAAAACATGTGCTAAAATATTAGAATTAAATTACAAAAATTTTCAGTAAAAATTGCACTATTATTTATCAATTAACGCTGTTATTGTTATTCAAATACAACAATAAGATTTTCGTTTGCTTATGCAAAAAAAATTTTTTGTTTTTTTGCTTATGCAAAAAAAGTTATATTTTCATGAAAAAGTGTAGATTTATCACTTACTAATAGGGAAAGTAATTATTATTATTATCTGCAATTACAGGTTAGGATTCGTCTGAATTATTTGATGTGATATAATCAGTAAGTTTATTTACAACTTATCATTTATCTTACTGCATTTTATTACTATTACTAGCTGTACCGGCCACGCTCCGCGTAGCTGGTTAAGATTGCTTACTTATATAATAAAAATGTAAATGTTTTTTTTTTTTCGAAATCTTAAATCTACGAAATTTCACAAACACGTGTCTTATCCATATTAGTTCAAAATCTAAGATTTCAGAAAGTTCGTATCTATTGCTTTGAAATTTTGAAACAACATTGCATTCGAATACACGCATGTTTTTATATGCTTTTTATATACATGCGTTGTGTAACTGAGTCTGGTTAAGTGATAAAGAAAGAATAGAGAAAGCGCACGTCAGTAATATATTTAACTTTACAATGGGGGTATACAATATTTTTTTTGTTGTTCACTGTCTGTTTAGATATAAACGTAGTCTGTTTTGCCGACTCTAGTACTCATAACATATAATTGTCCATGTGAGAAGCAATCTGTATCTAGATCTAAACCGCACAATTCTAGAGATTGGCTCTGAGTTTTGTTGTTATTGATTGCAAATATCAATCGAATTCGGGATTAAAATCTCTTAAATTGAAATGGCATATCTGTTGGAATCATAAGAATGCGAAGAATGAGGACATCTTCACCTTTGGAAAGTCCAATCAAGATTGTTGCCTCTACGACATTGCTCATTAATTTTTTTACTGCAAGCCGCATGCATTGCAAAGTTTTGGTTGGTTGATATTTCGGAACATGATAATTGGCATGCCGATTATGGCAGATCGAGTAAATTCAAAAATTCTGTTGGATAATTAATCGCTTCATCTACTTTCACAACAGTGTCAACGGATTTGTATGTGACTGCCTCTTTTTGAATGTTAGACTGAATAATATTGTTAAGTTCGTAGAAATCCTTGTTCTTCGGCATAAGAATAGCTCGTTCATTCATCCATTCATGATTTTTATAATGCTTTGAATATTGGGAAATACTTTTTCAACCAATTCTTTTTTTGACATCATTAATTTGCAGAAATTATGAGATAATGAAATTCGTCCCGAATCAAATCAACTACTCACTTTTCGGTCCCCAATTCCCAGCAACTGATATGAGATTATCTCAGCTGATCGATCGTTTTGCAGCTGGGACATATTTGTAGTTAATTTCAAAGTCTTTAAGTATTGCCACAAAGTGGAATATTTCAGGCAAGCATTTTTTTCGTACAATGGTGTCGATCGAGAAATTACAGTTAATGTTTGCCTGAAATCTTCTGCAAGCAATTTTAATGCGTTCCCAAATGGTCTGATCTTTCCATGCAAATCTTGCAATATCGATCAATAACCTCGAGCGATTTTTTTATGCGCCAATATATATTTATCCCAAACAATAATTTTTTGCTATACTTTTCTCATGCCGATGTTTTGGAAGTGTTGCATGTGGAAGTTTCAATGAGTTGCATGTTTAGTGGGTAATTTCAAAGCGGAATGAGTTCTTGTAACTGGTACCAATGTTGCAACTATTCCGGATGATGCAAGACCTAAGACTATATTATTTTGGAATCGAATTGCTGCCCAGATTAATCTAATCAGGAAAATTTTTACCAGTTCCTTCTGGCGCATCTAAAAAGAAGATTTTTCCACCTTGTTACTGCCATTCTTTGATCATAAATGCCTTTTAGCTCAAGCGTTACCTTAGGAATATTTGATTGTACAAGTGATAAAAGATCATCCGTGTTCTAATTTTGTTCACGGCACAATTCTACATCGAACGGAACAGCAGATCGATTGGGTGATGGCATTACCAATTGATGAGAACTTTGTTCACCATATCTAAGCACAGCTTCACTGCTGCTTATGTAATATTGTATTCCTATCACTGATTGCACGTTTTCTGTATTGCACGCAAAACTACTATATCGTTTCCTTTATTCATATACTTACAAATGTATTTGATCGATTTAACGGCGAAACACTTTTATGTGCTCTTTATATGTTTTTAATGTCAAAGACAAATATGGGACAACCCCGCTGCTTATCTATTTCGATGTCACCATTCTGCAATTTTATGGTTGCTAATTTACCGCTATCTTCTGCTGATCTTCTTCTATCCATCGTTTCCTATAACTGTGTTGGATACTAATTCTCGAGGATATCGCTTGGAGCATTTCTCGTCTATCATGCATGGTGAATTTGAATTTAGTATACCGCAAGATCCCGTATCATATTTTTCGTCATAACTTCATACAAATCTTTACCGACATCGGAATCGAATATTTCAGCGCATATTGCATCGTCGATTTCGTTTGAATCCATCACAGCGTGATAGGTAGAAAAAAAGTAGGTATATCTACATGGAAATACTCGCCTATTTGAATGTAACATTATTTCAAAATTTCAAATCAATCGATGAGCTTGAAACGTTGTATCAAAATGAACAACTTATACGCGATCAATAAATTCCATCCGCTAACTTACTTTAATCTGTCACAGGTGTGACAGATTAAAAAAAAAGTAGATATATAAATAAAAAAAGCTTAATTTCAATGCAGCATTGTGTTAAAATTTGGAAGCAATCAGGAAGAGGTTGCAAAGTTACGTGTCAAATAGTAGCAACTATGATTTGCACTTTCATTTATATAGATTACTAACATTTTTTTATCCAATTATACAATATTTACTAGAATAGATATTGTAGCGAATTAAAATAAATATCAAAATTAAAAACATTATTTTCCTAAAATTTTAAATATAAAATGACAGCTCGCAAAATGGCAAGAATGATACGTGATAAGCCAATATCATTTCGTGATCGTCCTATTGGCAAGTAAAATATGCGATAAAATCTGGCCTATTTCAAATTTTTGTTGTTGCCTATTACGATTTATATCTTTAACAATACTATCTCTTAGATATTATCATACCAGTAATATCATTATTCATTTTAATTTGGTATTATATTTATCGCCTAATATTTTCGTTGTTTCGTTTACTATTATCAAAATCAAAAATGAAATCAGAATAAAATTTCTGCATGAAATACAATGCAATTTTAAAGCAATCATATTTTTTTGAAAATGTTGAAAATTATTCAAAATAAGTAATAAATGAATAATTGAATTGTTGCAAAAATTTTCAATTTCATTTATAAAAAAAGAACAGGTATTTAAAAAGATAAACTTATGAAAAAAAAATTTTTTTTGATTAATTTTGATGAATCTATAAGATTTAATTTTTTTCAGATTATTACCAAAATATCTTTTCGTCATGAAAATAAATATTATTTCCCATTCAGTTTTGTGTATTTTTATAAATTACAAAATGTGTTGAATTATTTATATACACTAAAGTCCAATATGTATAAATAAATTTGGTTTTTTTATATTAAATTTATGAATAATTCCCATGCTTAGAATTTATTGAAAAATGGAAGGATATTTAACAATTAAAGAAATTTTTTGTAAACAAATGAGAAAGCAAATATGGTCAATGATTGCAAAGTATGATTTTTTTCCGAATTAGTTTTTAAATTAATAATTTTTGTAATTATTGAAAAAATAAGATACGATAAGTGATATGAGTTATTGGTTCTTTCTCTTTATTTAATCAGCCAATACAATTGCTTTTTTTTTTCCATATTTTCATTCACCCATTCTCCTTAAATTTTTTATCAATTAGACATAAAGTAAATCATTTTTCTTCCTTGCCAAAATATTAATAATTAAAATTAAACTCAATTAATACAATACAATCATTAATTAGTTTATTAATCGTCATCTTATCGGTTGCTCATTTGCTATAAGTCTTAATTTTTTTCCAACAAAAAAATTTTTATTTTGTTGTTTTTTTTTTTTTTTTTGAACCAAAGAAAATCACATAATTTTTTTTTCTTTATTTAACAATAGTGGTCACAAAATTTATTTGCTCTAATAAATCATTTAATGTAAATTCTCCATAATTCAGATTTTGAACTTTTCAAACAGGTAGATTTACAGTGTCAGCCATTCTAATTATTTAATTCAATGCATCTGCTGCATTTTAAACTGTTTGAATTAAATGAAATTATAATTGGAAACATTCGTATTCAAAAAAATATTAACCAAATAATATTGTTTAAGACGAGTGAAATAAATTAGGCTCATATCATGTAATGATAATGAAAATTCAACTTTTGCAACAAATAATATCATTTTTACAATCAAATGTCTTCTAAATTTTGTTGTTCTATTGTTCTTATTATTATTTCTAATATATTCACACTAACTATTTGATCTTTCAATTGTTCAAAATCATAATGTATTGAAATTGATGATATTGTTTGGCTATTTCATAATTTAATTGATAATTAAAAAAAGAAAGAAAAAAAAGACTCATTTGAAATTTCTCCCTTTTATTCAATACAACAATAAAGAAGCATTTCTTGATTATATGATATGACATAATATGATGCATAAGATTATGATGTGACATATAATTATCATTGAAATGAATTGCATACGATAAGCGTTTGTAATTAAATAAAAAGAACTTCGAAAGTACATCACTAAAATCAAAAGTAAAAAAAAAAAAAAGAAAAAAAATTTTGATGTTAAATTAAGAAAAAAAAAAAAAAATCATTATTATTGATTCATTACCAGCACAGTCTGCTGAATTCCATGCTATCACAATTTTTTAGAATTCATTGAAATGATTAGATATAAAAATTCTTATATTAATAGCTAATAATTCAATTCAAAATTTCAACATTTGCTTAAACGTGAAATAACTAATGAATGCTTTAATTATGAATACAATAGCAATTTTTTGCAAAAAAATACTTTCATAATTAAGAAAAAAAATAAGATACCATGATTATTTTCTGCACTGTTCATTTTCACACAACACTTCAAGCCTGATTTTTTATAGATAGTATGAGTGTTGAAGAACTTTCGAACTAGCTGGAATCATAAAAATGAAATCAAGATTGAAATTATCAATTACATTTAACTTTTTGTGCATATTAATTATATTACTAAATGATGGCTGCAAAGAAATCAATTAATGGGAATAATCGATTCAAAAAAAATAAATGAATAAATAAATACATATTAATCAAAAAATGATACAAATATTTTGTTATTTCAATACATTTGGCACATATGCTAAATTAACTACCACAAATGGTTTACTTAATAATTTACTTAATAACATCTAAAAATCTAATTATTATTTATACTAGTAACAAATTACAGATCGATTTTTTCTTTTAGGTATCATTAAAAATTATCAGTTTCAAAAATCATTTAAATTGTTCCAGAAAACAAAATGAAAAATTTTTTTGAAGGATTCAAATTGCTCGGAAAAATTATTCAAAAAAAATTGTTCAAAAAAAAAAGGAATTGTTCTTCAAAACTCTTCAGGAAATTCTTCAAAAAAAAAAAAAAAAAATTTCTTAAAAACAAAAAATTCTCTGAAGAAAATCACTTTTTTCGGAAATTTTTGAAAAATCAAACAGAAAAAGTCTTCAAAAAGATATTTTTTTAAAAATTAACTTCAAGGAAAATTGTTCTTCAAAAAAAAAAAAAAAAAAAAAAAAAAAAAAAATTTTTTTAAA
>JAOVVO010000632.1:0-47324 GCA_028564675.1 Onchocerca lupi | reverse complement strand
TATGACGGTCTCGCTTTAAATGTCAGACTGAATAATATTGTTAAATTCGTCGAATGTCTTTGTTCTGGGCCGCGTGAATAGTTCGTTCACTCAGCCAATCATGATCGTTATAATTGGTTTGAATATCAGGAAATCCTTTTCAACCAACTTTTCTTTTGATGTTACTAAATTGCATGAGTTATGAGGCAATGAAATTCATCCTGAGGCTAGATCAACCAGCACCTCTCCGTTCCCAGTTTCTAGCAATTGATGTAAGAATATTCCGGCTGATCGACCGTTTTGCAGCTGCACACTCATATTTATAGTTAATTTTAACGTCTTTACGTGTCGCCACATAGTAGAGAACAGAACATTTCATCATACACTATCATGACCCCGACATCTGTGCGACGCAACTATATGGCCCACAAATCAAAAAATAAACGAATTACATCCCTCACAAAGCAAAAAAAAAGATGAAAAGCTTAAATTACTCGCTTTACTTATTTAGAAACACGCGCCTATTCGAATGCAACGTTGTATGAAAATTTCAAATCAGTCGGTGAAGAACTTGAAACGTTGTAGGAAATAGCCGCTGTCAGTGCAGAAAGTAGGCATGGTGAATAAATTCTGACCGCTGATGAAGGCGTGATCAATAAATTCTGTCCGCTCATGAAGGCGTGCTGCAGGACGGAATCAAAAAAATTCAGTTCGCTCATGAGGGCATGGTGCAGAATGGAGTCAGAAAATTTAGTCCGCTCACTTATTTTAAGTTATCACGGACGTGACACGTAAAAAAAGTAAGTATGTCTATATAAAAAAGAACGTCAATTTGAATTCAAGGTTGTGTCAAAATTTGAAAACAAGCGGTGGAGAACTTCCAGAGATTTGACATTTGTCACAGCGAACATTTACATTTTTATTTACATAGATTAGTGAGTTACAAACTCATCAACTTCTCAAATTAGTGATTTATTATTGTTTTTGTTTTAGATCAATAAATTGCTGTTAAAAGACTGCACCGATCGGACATGAATGCTCTATGAGGATATTTCAAGATGACGATGTCTTTTGAGGATTCATAAGTAATGATGCAGTCATGAATTGTGTGCACGCTAATCATCCTGCAGAAGTCACAGTATTGTAATCAGTAAGGACTAAATAGAGAAATAGGATTTTATTTCATTTAAACTCATAGTGCTTGAAATATTCATTATATCCTTTCCAGTCATTCATTGATTTCCATATCATTTATTTTATCGTGAAATCTCTTCTTTTTTTGTGGGGAAAGTATGTGGATTAAAGCCGTAGTTTTTGAATTTTTTAGAATTAAATTTTAAAACAAAATATTCGAGGGCGAGAAAGGCAAACAAATAGATATTTAACGACAGAGAATAAAAATAAAGTCCAAAACTTATCAAGAGATTTTGCTCACTATGAATAATACAAAAATCAAGAGATTTTGCTCACAATGAATAATACGAAATTGACCAAATCCCATAAGCCGAAAACAATTTCAAGTCTTTTCTGCTATCTAATTTTTATCTATATTGAAATGTTACCAATGTTTCTGTGATCATTATTGTCCCGAGAATCGCGAAAAAGTTGATGCCTCGAGATTCAAACTCAAAATGTCACAACAAAAACTTCTATGAAGGCTACTCGACAATCTTTTTGCATCGTAACAAACTATTTCTGATTATTATAACTGTCATTATGTCTCACGAAAAATGATGATAAAATTAACGTAGAATATGTTTTTTGCAGGATACACGTTGAATACATTTTTTTATGCAGAATACATCCAAATATTCAGATGTAGTATTCTATTCTCGAAGTAAAAAGGATATTCAATGCTCATTGCCAAAAACTCAATTAATAGGACCATTTTAGTTGTAGAAAATAGAATGGTCATGTATCGCATCTGGAATGGGTAGCGGAGGATAAAATGGGTAACGGTGGGTAAATAATGATAGGTTGTTTAGCTGGCGGATGAAACTGGACGGGATAATGCATCCGGTAAGACAACTGAATAGTTTTAATGATGAGAAAAAAATCCCCTCTTAGTTGTCAGCTAAGACTAGCGGTAGAGGCTTCAAAAATGTAAGAGAACGGTTTTGAGACGGAGAGATTGCATTGTAAGCTATTTCTATATATGCTCACACGAATCCAAGCATGATTTGAGGTATAATGACATGCTTATGTGTTGGGATTCTTACAATTCCAGTTAAGTTAGACAGATGGGTTGCCAAAATTGACAAAATAGATTTCTTAGAATTTCATCAATTCTTTAACTTGGAAGTGATCGTAACGAGAAAATGTCCAAATTAATTACATATTTTAATCAGGGTGACAGACATCACAAATATTTTGAACAGTTACTGTTTACTTAATATGAAGCTTCCTTGAAGTATTCAGTTTTTATATAATGTGATGCATTCGACCTGATACCTCAAATAAAATCACTAACAGAAATCACTAATGATTCTTTCATTTTTACGTGAAATATGTAATGTCGTTTTCAGACGTTATGCGTGAAATTTGGACCAAATATGAAGTACTATTTTTCTTTTTAGATTCTGAAATATATCCTTGGATGATATTCGTTACTTTCAACTAATCTGAGCTAGATGTGACGAAAACAATGGGTATTAGCTGAATATTGGAGAAAAAAGATTCGAATATTTATAACTGCACCTGCATTTCTTAGTTAGTTTATAATAAATCTGTGAGGATTGGTTTACCGATAATCCAGAGAAGATGAGTCTAAATAACTATATGTAGTATATAGTCACATTTGAACACGATCGAGAGAAGATATAATGAGGGTGATCTTAGTGATTGGACATATTGTAAACCTCTTCACAGAAGAGTTCTAAATATGAGTGACATTGAAATCTTTTCAAAGATACTGATTTAAAGAGTTTGCCTTTGTAAAAAAATGTGTATTTTCTTTCAAATATATAATTTTTAAGAAATATGTTGCCGGCTTTGTTACGAATATCATCGTTAATGAGAATGGTGCAGGTACCTTTCCATATGGGCGCATTTCTTAAAGCCGGAGAATATGAATATCAAGATCCATCATCGGAAAGCGAGATTGTTTATGTCAATTTTATTTTACACGATGGAACGGTAAAGAAAGTTAAAGGCAAAGTTGGTGATAATGTTATGTATCTAGCACACAGGTATTCACTTGAAGATGTTAATTCTGGTCTTTTTTAGTAGAGACTAGTAGAGTATGCGTTATGTAGTATGTTTTGTTAAGGTTTTGTTAACCAACTATATCAATTACAAATTTTTCATGGAAGGGAGATCGTATTGAGTTGTTCAGAGACCGGAAATAAAGCATTTTGTAGAGAATTCGAAAATTCTGTTAATGTGAATTCTGTTTGTTCATTAGTTTCTCTTCAATATCCTGCCGTTGTTTTAGATGAAAAAAAAGAAAAAAAAAAGACAAGAAATTCCCAACATATTAGAGCGTGATGAAATATGCATTAACATAGTTTAAAAATACGCTATAAAATAATACGCTTTATTTACGCTTTATTTCTTTGTAGAAAAGCGTAAAACCAACTTTCAGGGAAGGTTGCAGAAGATTTTTTTTACTAGAAAAAAAACTTTCTATTGAAGAAAAGTTTATGGCTATATTTTAAGGTATAAAATCGATATTGAAGGAGCATGTGAAGCTTCTTGTGCTTGTTCTACTTGCCATGTATACGTTGATGAAAAGTTTTATCACAAACTACCTGAAGCAAAGGAAGCCGAGGATGACATGCTGGATATGGCCCCTGCACTGAAGCCTAATTCTCGACTTTCATGTCAAATCATTTTGACCAAGGAATTAGACAATATTGTATTAACTTTGCCGCCAGTAACTAGGAATTTCTATGTTGATGGTCATGTACCGGCGCCACACTGATTCATAAATGTCGCTTGTAGTTCTGAATTTCTGTAATACATTGACTTCTATTTCCAAATTACGAAATAATTAAATCATCGTCAGAGGAAATGTTGAACTGAATGATCATTATTTCTGGAAATCATTTTGATTTGAAGATATTTGCCTTTTAAGAATCTCGTGTCTTACAAATGCGACCATTTCAAAAAATAGTGCTCAATCTTGCTTTCCTTTCTGGAAATCTTAGAGCATATTTTTATTCTTCTCTTCTATATTTTCCTTCAGATGTATTAGGTATGCATGGTACTTTGGAAGAATGTAGCTCTATGCAATTTTACTGATGTGCGGGTACTAATTTTTACCTTTACTTTTGTCTTGTATTGCTAATTTTTATCATTTGTGCTAGTAACTATATTGTGCAGAATCAAATCAACTAAAAAAAGAGAAATAAAGTTTTTGTCATATATTTGATTTTTGTGATGTTTTAGGAAATGATTCATATTGATTGTCATCGTCCATTTCATCCATTTAGTAACAGTGATGACAACTTCAATTGCGTAAAATCTGATTTACTCACTTCTTTGAAAATCAGAGTAAGGGTTGCGGTTGGCAGGAGAAATGGTTATGTTTAGAGTCTTGGATTTAAGGTTTCATTTCTTTCGTAGTTAACAGAATTCAGTATAAAGAAGCTGGCATTTGTATTCTAAATTTTGAAATGTTTGTATTTATGCTTGCGTATATCTATTCGAATATCTTGAACCCGTTATACAAGTTTTTACTCTACGCTTTCTTTTGTGTCAATAGATTAACATCAGTAAAAGCAGTATCAGAGAAAATGATCAATCTTAGATCTCGATCTTCATACAAAAATGTCCATGTTAAAAGCTTTCGTATGATCCTTTATTCGTGTACAGACATCAGCGATTTCACGTGTCGTTTGATAAAGCAAGACAGTTTAAAAGCCTTATCTTTAGTTTCAGTTTGTTGTCCTTTGTTTATTTTGATTAGGATACACGACGGTAAAGTTATATGAAGACAGTAAAATTTGCATAATTCAAATTGCTGCTCGTTGTGAATTAAATTTATAGTTTTTCTGATAACTCTATGGTTAACGAAAGTGTCATCCTTCGTATAAATATTTTTATTAGTATTCAATTTTATGTTAAATGCATGTTATTAGAATCGGAAAGTGGTCATTGTCATCACCTAGCCAACGCAAAAAATGAGTACGCAGGAGTTTGGTTGTGCATTAGTTAGAAATGTACCACAATCTGAACGATCTATTGACACAATAAATGTATGATGAGGACATTTCGGCTCGACATTGTCCGCGGAACAGGTGAGAGAATGGTACAGAGCTTGAGTTTTATACCGTAACGCCATTCGTTCAGTCAGATTGATTAATAACTTCTTTTGTTGTGCTGTTCTTGTTTCGAATATTGCCGCTATTGCTAGTGCCGAGCATTCTTCCTCAGTAACTATGTTCTTATCGATCTCCGAATAATCGAAGTCATCGTCAATAGGTATGGTTATATCCAACGGAAGACGATCATCTACTCTCTCTGCGGGTAACTGCAAATCACTGTCATGAAAAAAAATGATCACTGCAACTTTCACTGACATTGATAACACAGGGCAATCTACAGAGTCGTTCCTTATTTTTTTAGCACCATTTTGTGGTCTTGATAAAAATGCAAAATGTCTGCTTTATTATGATCTCCACGGATTACAAACGAAAATTATCCGTACCTCATTGTTTTCAAACTTGAAACGTTCGTCGACGAACTCCAGGAATAGTCTTTCGATTGCATAACGTTTATGGAATTCGATAATTTCCTGAAATCATAGCTGACCATAAGAAATTTATGTATATGTGAAAGAATTGTAACTTCGTAGCTCTTTACATGTATCTATGTGTATGTGAATGTGTATGTGATGGTTTCAGTGAACTTTTTAACCAAATATATCCTATCACCAATAGAAGAAAAATTCTATGTGACCCATTGGAAACTTACATCAGAAGGTTTGAAAAGATCATCATTCTTGTACATTTTTGAATAGAAAAGCCTATTGCGGCGCATGACGGGGTTCCTTGGATTCAGCAGAATGCTATTTGCTACGGATTCGCATACATCTCTTCCACGATTCACTGGAAATTTTCAGAAATTGTTGAATGTTCGCATCTTTTGTTCTAAAAAATATAGGAGTACAGTGATTCGTAATTTCCCTTTAAGTCTGAAAGTCTGAAAAATACTGGCATTACAAATAAATCTTTTTTGATTCATTGTTTTATTTGAAAAAAATTTGCATTGTTGTTTCTTTGTTACGTAACTTCGTTCTATTAAATCATTGTTACAGTCGGCTTTGCTGTTACTGAACATTATCCCGTAGATTCCAAAAAACCGAGAAGATATTTGTCTTACTAGTTTCCCATGGTTCACGAAATAGATAGTCCAATTGATAGATTAAACGAAAAAGTATAACGATTGGAAAGCATTTTTTAGGTGATTCATCAGCAGTAGTATTGGATGCATGGTCGTGAGAGCATCACTTATACTTCTTCGTTGTTTTATAACTAACACTTGTAATAGCAAACATGAAGATATTCGAAATATGTTGGAAGGATGAATCCGATGTCGTGACCATTTACTCGTGATAGCTGTTTAACACAGTCATGTTTACATCGCAACACTGATAAATATATGCCTAGAATAAATGCTTGACATAAATATATGGAACTTTTTGCAAGATATTCGGAAAATTTCACGTGCAAGTAATGCAATTAATACAAACTTGTGACAATAATAGTGATTTCTGGATTGATGTTATCAAATGCTTCCCAGTTTAATTTATCTGCGCAAACAAGCCGACACTTTTGCTCTTCGTCAAAAAATTGTTTCATTGAAGTTTCGAATTCATTAACACACAACTGCCATTCTTCATCGTTGTATGCTTTGACACCTCGCATATAGCTTGCCTGAATGCAAAAACAATTTAATTTTATTTTAAATCTAAAGTCCGCTTGATAAACATCTTTTTGATCGCCTCATACTTCACACACTGGACAACTTCAAGAATAAATGACGTGCATTTTATTCATATAAAAGCATGAGATTACAAATATTCGCATCAATGGTACCAATTGTAATTTGTAATTAGTAATGCATTTGAAGAACTAAGCATTATTTCATATATCATTATGCTTTGAGCAGCGAAGCCTCATCTTAAATAAATATTTTATTTCAAGAGATTTTCCACCAATTCGTAAGTTTGGAATTTTTTTAAACTTTACACCAATCATCTCAATCCTTAATTTTTCAAGAATATGACTGCGAAATCTCATTTAATTTACCTCGTATTTCATTTGTCGAGCATCGATAAGCATATTTTCATTATACATATCTTGTTCCATGTAAAATGCTAAATTATCCAATGTTTCTTGATCTTTCGGATTTGCTACCAAATATGTATAGGCGCTTCTTACGGCTGATGCTAAATCTTTTTGCTGAAAAGAATTGCTTACTTTTGAATCAAAATTAGATCCCAATTATATATATATATATATATATATATATCGATTCGAAAGTTAACAAAAAAAAAAAAAACTTTGAAAAAATTATTCTAAAAATCATTTATCAGACAAATGTTAAATGGAACCTTCCAGTAGCAGATCTGCAAATACTGATATGGCTTCCTGGCTTGGAATTCCTCGAAAATACTAGGATCTTTTACTGGAGGTCTCATCGATGTTAACCGGTCATTTTTACACCGAAATAAGCACAATGCATGCTGCGCATTTGTATACATCATAGCTATCTCCGCAATATCTTCTTTGGCATCATTCAATTCTATAAATTTTTAAGATAAACAGAATCCATATATACTAGAGAAGTATATGAAGGATAATTTGCATAAGATAAAACGATGAGAAAATCCAAAATCTACCAGGATCGAATCAATCGATCAGCTGCCTGCAATGATTTTGATGTATATTTTCACAAACTCCTACTAAAATTTTTAATTATTCAGTGCAATGGGAATATAATCAATTTTCTGAATGATCAATAAAAATATTAAATAAAATAAACGGACCTGTCTGCCTGTTTATTTTATGCTCTCGTGCGCACTTCTCACGACACCACACATTTTCGTCAACAAAATAATCGAAATCCTCGATTGACCGAAGAAAAAACGCAATGCAGTCATTCCAGTTACCCTTCGTGTACTCAGTTTTTCCATATTTATACAACTGTTCAAAGGTTACCTAAAAAAATCAAATATGATCATGTTAATTTTCTTAAAAAAAAATCGGTCAAGTTTTTGAAATTGTAGAAGTCCGTCTAAATTTAATTTGAAGAAAATTTTTATTAGAATTTCGAAAAAAATTTGAAAAGTTTGTTCGAGAAATTTGATGAAACAAAAGTTGTGGCACGTTTTGAGTGAGGAAGAATGGATGTGAATTTTCTTGAAAGAGAAATACCTCAGGTTCTTCGGAAGTACATATGACGCCATCTAGAAGAAACAGTAAAAGTATGAATAAATATCTAGTTTGATTCATTATTTGTTGGCAAGGCAAGGAAGGTGCAAGGAGTGAAATAGCTCTGGTAGTGGTTGTGGCGTCGAAGTTTAATGAGCTCCTCAGGTCACACTCTATCTCCTACCTCCTCACAACTTTTCTTCTATACACAACTTGTATGGCAAGCAATTGGTTGTGATATATTAGGCAATCTCATAATACTCTCTCGAAGCGAGCTTTCTCTCTCTGATAAGAAAGTTAAATGGCAAGTTGCTGACCATGGAAAACAAAAGGTTTGATCTGCAGGTTCTGCGAACTTGGTAAAATCTCATCGCGTTGCAATTAGCAAGAGACAAAGGAAATTTAATGAAAGCCTTACAATTATGCGCTGATAATATAAAAATGGCAAGCTTGTCCATTATTAAGCTTAGTTAGAACTAGTTGGCGTTATTTCCCTTGTAAAAAAGTTTCCAACGTGAAGCTTATCCAACAAGTTCCTCATTAATCCCAATAGTCCGGATAAGTATTTCATAATCGAAACCTCAAGCATTTTCACTTAACGCTTATCCAGAGTTCTTCATAAATCTCAGTAGTCTTATTCCGGACAAGTTTTTTTCCTGCAATTTCACAATCTAACAACTGGTATATTCATCAGGCAACGGTCATTATGCCAATTGTCAGTTTATTCGTTTGTTGATAACTTAATTAAAGATGTTGATGGGATGACATTAAGCAAACCGATAAGACAAGATAAGAGATTATTGGATCTTTGTGTATATGTCAAAAAACCCTTAAATATCTTGACAACGTTATGCCACATAACACAAATCAGAATGAATAGATCATTAGTTATCAATGAGCATAGTATTATGTACAATATTTGTGAAATATAACCGTAAAAAAGTGATTTTATGTTTGAATAAGATTTTTTTTCAAATTGAGGTGAAAAAAATAAATTTTTTAAAAACATTTTCATTATTCGAATTTCTTGTAATGTTAATAAGTTAAGAGAAGCAATAAAACTTTGACTTCCTTCCTATGCAAGCAAATGAAATGGTTATTTGCATACTATGTGAAAATTCTTTTTCTTATATCAAAATATTAGTGTTAATATCGTTTTACATGATCTGGAAATATTACTCTATTAAAGGAAAAATAATACATAAATCTAAAACTGAGTGAATTCTACAAAAAATAAATAAAATCGAAGACTTGTTTGACGCCATTTCAAACATATATAGTCTAATTGGAAGCTGGAGCACTAAAACAAAATAGTTTAACAAATTAAATGTTGTAAATGATGAACGACATACTACTATCACAAGAGATTTGCTGATGCATCAAATAGCTAAACGGTTTTGATAATCCCGGTCTCTCTTTCTAGCTTTGTACCTTCCTGCTGCAAAATCTGGCAAACAGAATAAAATTATTTTAAATTAACATGGATGAATAAAAAAACTCACAAATCAAAGAAAAATTCCATTTAAGTTAATTAGTAGTATCAAAAAGCGAAAAGCGAAGACGAAAGTGTAACCAGCATTTGCGTGAAAAAAAGAAAAACGGAATTTTATTGGTGAACGATGATGGAATATGAATACTAATTCATCAGTTGAAAGAAAACTTTTACACTTCCAAAATCAGTAGCTCCAAGCACACGTTTTTACTATTTCAATATTGAGAAAATCGTCAGAACACGATTTTGCTCAACTTTTTTTGGGAACATAAAGTGCACATGTGAGACAACAATTTCATCTGGAAGGAAATCAATTGAACAAGTGCACTGCACACATTTTTAAGGAAACTGTTCATTTGAAGTGTGATGAAAGTTTTATCCTCCTACTAACACATTTGCTACATACAGATCGCAGAGTCAGTTTAATAACAGTTACAGCAAAGAAAAGTTTTTAGTTAAGATGTCGAATACCGTACAAATGTTGATCCAGAATATATCATGAACAAAATAGATTCCCATTCTGCTGCCTGCAAGTTTAATTCTTATCAGTTAATGCGTATGTGAATAAATTTAACTAGCATAAAGATTAAAACCGATAAATTTTCCTCTCTTGTACTTTCATCTCTTATTTTCTCCTCCCACCTTGCTCTGACCTCTACTCTCATGTAACTTTTGATGGATTTTAAACAATAAGTTTGAAATTTTTCACAATCTGATATAATTTTCTCCTGGTATAAACAAAAGTAACCGTCACTGTTTACTAATAAACTTATTGTAGAAAACATACTTCCAAAACCGATACCTTTAACCATGGTTGCGTTACCGCAAAACCGTTTTCACCTCTCCTTTCCCGTTTATTTGGGTCTAATGGAAAAATAGATGCTAACATCATCTAGGAACCTGGAATCTGGAATCCGGGATTGCAACCGATTGCTCATCAAATTATTTACCATGGAATTTTGATTTCTCAATAAATTTGCCCAAGAATTATTCTAGTAATAATATGTATTCTTTAATGAAACAAAAATCCTTTGTAATCAAAAAAGTATTTTTGAGTTAAATGGTTGCATTTGATTTTTGTCAAAAAATAAAATTTAGTTTTTCAACTCAACTTTTATGTGACAAAAATGCTCATAACCTTGAATAAAATATGCACCTAAATTCTCCGAAAACGATTACGCGAAGGATGAACCATCTACAGATTTATTTAAAATCGTTTAGAGTAATTATGCTCAATTCGTCGCCATAATTGCAGGCTATGATTTGATAACGTACGATAAAAGATATCAACATTCACAAGCGCTTCTTTACTTCCTCACCATATGTAAACGACTATTTTCCGTTTCAAATCCACTAAATGAACTTTAACTTTTTTGGCCAAGATTCCAGTTATGAAGTAATCATCGATCTACAACTAAATTTTCATTTCTGCATATCTTTATCTGATCATGTAATTTCTCATAAAATAAGCTTTCAGTTGGGTTTTCATAAAGCTTATCAACCTCCTTCTGTTTATCATTGATGATAAATTAGCAAAATTCTTTAACTTTTCTCTTTTGTTTAAGTTACTTTCGTTGTCGTTTAAGGACAAGTAACAGTACTTTCAGTTTTATCATATTCCAATAGAATTTTAAAAAATTTCGTTATAGCCCAAAAATTTAACTTGTCTCTTCTAACCTTTGAGTACAACATCACATTAATCATTTTACATTTAACTGTAAGAAATGTATTGTATAAAACAACGAGCTCAGAAATATCTTTCTTTTGTGGCCATTCGTAACAACGCTCGGTAAATCACCCGTGAATATGACTGACAAACCTACACAATAGTTCGAATAATACTCCGAAGATGATTCATCCTTTGTTACATACCCTTAGCGAAACATTAGCCACTTTTACCGGATTTCCGGAAATATCCATAAAATGTTTACATCGGGACTTACAAAAACGAATCATATGCGAAAATAGTACGGAAAGAGGAAATGATATAATTAGTTAAACATTGATGCACCATTTATTCATCTTTTCTGGTGACCTCGCCGGTGGTGAATTACTCGGCAGAAGATTTGTTTCTGTAATTCCGACAACCTTACTGTTTTAATATTGCCTACGATATCATCGTCAAGCTTCATTATGTAATGCACGTTCGGACAATATTCATCCATGAAAAACCACATCAATGTCTAAAAGATGTTTATCGAGATAAATTTGTCTATGCTTTGCAGATTACGCCTGGCTAGTCTATCAATGGCTGAAAATTTCAGCAATGATTAAAAAAGAAATATCAAATGGATATTACATGGACGCATCGGAAATGTTTTTTTTTTTTTTAGCACGCAAAAAAAAAAAATAAAATAAAATGTATTGCAAAAAAAAAAAAGAATTGATATATTGGCACATCAATTCTTTTTTTCTTTTTTCACAATACATTTGATTTAATTTCTTTTTTTTTATTTGCATTATATTTAATGTATTGTCAACGAGATTTGATTTTATCGTTCATTATAAAAACTGAATTGTGTTTAAATTCAACCTTCCATGTTAAAGTTCTATAACTGTCACGAAAGTTTTGTTGCATAAGATCGTGCTCTCGCCTTGATTCTTCAAGTAGCTGTTTTTGCATTTCATTATCTTCTGCATACCTACTGCAGATAGTGTCGTCATGCCATACTGCAAATAATCTATTTATTTTTCCATGTTATGACAATTTCGCAAACGTCTGAAATAGCTTGCACGTATAAATCTAATCACTTTCTACCATAGTAAATAATTTATAAAAACTTGTTCAACTTTTTCAAATTGTAAGGTGTCAAAATGTAAACATTTTGGATTAGAAGAATTTTGTTATTGCACGCTATTTGTTGGAAAATAGTATATTTTTAATTACAACTTAGATATTACCAGTGTCAATTAAAGCTCCATAAATGTAAGAAGAAACATGATCAGAGTTTAAAGAGTGACTCTTAACATCTGCATAAATTTCATTTGAAACTGATAAGTTGAAAAATCTAACCTGTTTGTAAAAATGTCGGCCATACATTTGCCGGATGAATACATGTTGTTAAAAATGGTCGGTAGCGGAATGAATAATGATTATAATTGTTAAATTTGGAACAGCACGGTACAAAACGTTTCCTCCGGAATCGTCCAGCTGTATTGATATGAACAAGACATCGCTCTCATTATTATTACCATTCCTATATATCTACAAAAAAATCCTGTACTGTTTAATATTATTAAATCAAATGCATTTAATGAATGGTTGCTGACCAAAAAAAAAAAAAAAAAAAATGCAAATCCAATTTCAAAAATTAACACAAAAGAATAAACTGCTGCTTAACTGATATCTTTTCGTTTTTAGGAGGGAAATTTATTAAACTTTAGTGAATGAATTATTCTTCACCATTATTAATGTGATTCATGGTAGCATAAAATAAATACAGCAAAGTAGTAGACACCAGTATAAGGTTAACGTAAAACAGATCTTCAAATGGATCGATATTCTGTGCCAGTGTCGTTTCATCTTCGAGTTTTTCGAAATTCCAAAATAACTACTAAACTGTGGCAATAATTTATTGCTGGAATTATAGCGCTATTGAATAGAATGATGAGGTGCAATTAAATATATTTTTTTAGAAATTGGGTAGTGAGATAACAGGCGGAGATTAATGCTACTACGATAATGAGGTTTGATTTTCAATTAGTTAGTCAAGTTTTAAGTCTGTGTAAATAAAAATGTAAATGTTCGTTATTACTTGCCACACAACATCTCAATTTCTTCAACGATTGATGAGAAATTTTGACATAATGTTACATTCAAATGGGCGCGTGTTCAAGAACTTTCGGATTAGAGCCGGCCACGCTTCGCTTGGCCGATCCATCTAGTTTTAAATGTTTCTTAAATTACTTTCACATTCTAACATCTTTGCTTTGCCCATAGTAAATGAAAGCAGGCATTTTTTTAATAATAATTGAATCCCTTCGTAGGTTGCGTGGACGAATAGTACAGAATACTATATTTAATTCTTAATTTGAACCAAATGATTACACAATTCGAGGACATGTCAAAAGGGATAAGGACAGAAGCATTCTGTTGATTCTTTGGAATTTAACTAAATGAACTAATATAAATGGAACTGATCGTTCTCTGTAATTGCACCAGTATTCAAGGATAAAATTATGCGAATGGACGGATTTATTTGGCCCAAAGTGTAGCAGTCTTCTAAATTTGCGTACCCAAACAAATGAGACAAATATTTTATTTTTAGAAAAATACATTCAATTATTCTTTAACCTTTTTCTGCAGATTTGACATATTCAGTATTAAAAAAAGATAACAAAAAAAAAGTATTAGTGAACACAAAAGTGACTTTTATATAAAATAAACGTTCAAAGAGAGGAAGAACTCACGCCTTAGCGTCTTAAATTAGCTACCTGGAGTATCATAAGAGTGTTCCTTTCAAATGGCATTCGGAACATTTGGTTTGATTTTTTCCTCTAAAATGATACATAAGGTATTGGAGAAAAAGCAGCAGAAAAAAGAATATATTTTAAGGAAAAATCGTTTTTTACCGCAAAATTATTTTTCTTAAAAATGTCTTTCTCATTTAACGAATCCATATCAGTAATTACATGCCTTGCTGCGAAAACTGCAATACAAAATTTTTGTGAGTTAATTCTTCTATTCATTTCAAAACTAAAATTGAACTAAAATGATTGTACTTTATCAACTGTTTAGAAGCTAATTATTCTTGAAAAGTCGATATGCTATAAGATAATAATATTTGCAGTTAAGTAATATGCAGCAAAATATATTACATTACCCATAAAAAATATGTTATACTGAATTGTTTAGTGAAAATAAAATTCATTCATTCAATAGAATCAACTGAATTTGTAAAATGTGAATAAAATCATAGTATGCCAATGGATATCTTTGCAAAAAATACCGAAGTGCCAGAAACGATAGCTAGTATTATTTGGAACTGATTCCGGAGTATCTATATTCCAAGATATGTTTCCCATTGTTGTTACCAAATGAAATTTGTTGAATATTCTGGTTGATGGTTTGAATATTTTCTAAATTCAAGATTTGATTTAAAAAAAAAAAAAGACTAAAGCAGATCAAAATAACTCACAAGAAATATAAGGAATCATTGCAAGACTGTGACGATTTTTTCCAGAAAACATTGTGTCAGGAATTAAACGACATTCAGAATTCGAACAACCGTATCTCATTTCAGCTCTTTCTCTTTTTAATGATCGTTTTCTCATGTTATCACTGTTTCATACATTCATCTAATATATGATTTCTTTTTCTATGAATGATATTTTCCATTTTCCCTGATTAATATGTTAATATCAACCGAAACTAAAGCTGGTGACTAAAGCCCGAGGTTTCGGATATACAGAAAGAATTTTGCAAGCAACATTCAATTCGAATTCAAAACATATTTAAAAAATTCTTTTTTTTTTTTCATTTCTTAAGCTTTGACAGAGTGGAAATTTCTTCAACTTATCTCTTGCCGAAGGGATTTTCGTTCCGTTTTCGAAGAGCTGAATGATAGAAATGTTATTTTTTCTTTTAAATATAAAATATGTTTTCATATATCTTTCGGTATTGCGATCATTATGGTTATCATATATTTAATCATGGTCCCATTGATTGTCTTCGTATTCAGTCTCATTTTGAAGCTGAGATAAGTCATATTTCAACTTTTTTGAAACTTTATTTGATATTTTTAATGCAGTAATACCTTTCTTAATGGGCTGTACTATGTGGATGGAAATGCAATTTTAAAGGTTGCAAGGGCGCCAAGTTCGAAAAAAAATTCAAATCCTAAGAAATGACGTCATTATGGCGTTCAGTGTTGAATAAAGGGTGCAGTAGAACGATATGATAATCGCACCAATTTGTCTGAAACATCGTGTGTGGTCTGTGTGGCAACAGTCTACAGCGCTCTCTAAAAGACTGTTAAAAACAGTTGGATGAAATGTCGGTTTCGCTGATAGTTGGTCAATGTCTGCTTCAGGATTTTTAATATCCGGAATGTCTCACATTCACGGATAATTAAACAAAATTTCGATAGCACGGATGGAAACAGAGTGTGTGACCTGCAGAATTTATCCAGCTGTTTTATTCAAGCACAAGCTCAACTATCAGCAGGATTAATTTCAGTATGCCAATACTCCTATTCTACTTTTGCCCGATCTGAGTGCTTTGTAAATTTTAATGTGAAAGATTTCTAGAAACATCCTGTATAAATCGGAATTTCCACCACTTATATTTTAGATCGATAATAAATTGAATAGTTGCGAACTTTTTTTAAAATCGACAAATGATGCTATATTATAGACAAGACCGCTTGAAATGAAAATTGAAAAAAAATTTATGCGGAGGATCGATAACACAAACAGTCAGAAATGGAATAACTTTATGAGGAAGATTGTAGATGCAAACAATCAGAAACATGACTATGTACCAAGCTATAGCTTTATTACTGCTTTTAGCTAATTTTTTCCCTTTTTCTTTTCTAACTTGGCCTTCCTAGAGCCTAGTTCAAGGTCATTAACCGGTAGGAAAGAAAAAAAGTGGGACAAGATTTCGAAGCTGTAATTAGAAGTAAAGAGAATCATGTGATCAGTTTTATTATTAAATGTTGCTAATGAAAAACAATCATCAGTTATTTTTTTCTTCATATAATAGTTAAAGCTGATCAATCGACTTCATTAGCCAACTGTTTATCTTTTATATGACAATACTTGATGTCGGAATTTTCCAACAGATCATCATCAAAATTAATATGATAATAGTCTTTCAGACTAGCAATATGGATTTCTATTTATTTTCAAAGAACCATTTATCGCTGCAAATTAAAAAACTTTCTCGCTTACATTCTATATTTATTTTATTGTAATTTATGGTGCAAATCAAAATCTAACGAAAACTAAAAGTGCGCCTGCGCGATCTTTTTCACTTCATTTGTTTTGATGCTTATCCGAGTTCTCCTCTGAAAATATTCGGTTTTTACGTAGAAATTGTTCGTTATACAAAAAAATTTCTCTTTCTCTTTATTGGAAACATCACATTATCCTTTGCTAGGGGCAGAAAAGAGGTTGAAGAATGTCACAGAAACATTCGATCCAAAGTTCACCTGAAATCTAAGTCATTAAATAAAGTAATTTACACTATTAAACAAAATTTTCGGATCTTTTGTATCAAATCCATATGAAATTAAACAAAACCTAATCTAGTTAACATACAAAATAAAATCAGTTTCGTTAAAATAGAATCAAAATCAAATAAAGCCTTAAGAACATCTGATCTAAGCTACTGGTCCCGGCACAATGCACATTATCCATTAAAATTATTTGTCGTGGAAGCTTCTTAACTGGCACCACGAATAATTGTGATAAAGATTAATTAGTTGACGGAGGTTTATTATTCTTATACGTTGTGACAGATAATTAATTATTCGAGAATATCACTAGTAGAGTCGATCGATAGATTCTTCTTTTTCTTGTAGCTCATAGAGACCAAATCAGGGCGTACTGCTTCTCCAGTCTTCTTTGAGAGTTTCTCTCATTCTGTTCATTCTAATCGTACTACTTGTACTGATTGTTCTAATTTAAATAGATGATTCTAAGTCTTCATATAGTAAGAGTTTGTTTACTACATGTCAATCCTAGCATAATTTATAATATGTTGACTGTAGAGCAAAGAGAGTTATTTTCAACATGTTAACTTTAGTACAAAGCGAGTTTGTCTACTACTTGTCAATCATAGCACGATTTACAACATATTAACTACAGCGCAAAATCAAAGGCTTAGTAAGCAGATCGGAAGATCAAAAATCTTGTCGTGAAAGAGAAGATTTTTATAGGATTGGAAATTGGGAAGAATTTGGATTTGTTGAACAAAGTTTTAATCTGATTGATTTTATTCACTGTAATTACGATGCAAAACAACTGATTGTCGATAATACACTAATAATGACCCAATAATTTGAACTTCTTTTGATAGACAGAAGACTCTGCTAGTTACTTTCCTTATTTATCGTGTACTTACTATTTGCTATTTTATTGTACGATATTGTGTATGATATCGTATTACCCAATAAAGACTATTTCGAGTCACAATAGCAACATGAATCCATCTCCAAGCCAACCAATCTACTAATTAAATTATACTATTCAATCAGAATTTTTTCTAAATAAATTGGTACAAGGATGTCGTCAACGATACGGGCAGTTTTATCCCGGCGAAGGGAAGGATTCTGAAATTTCTCAGTGAAGTGCAAGAAATGGATTGGTGACCAATCGACCAACATATAGAAATCGATGAACAATAAGAACAGTACGAAAATCGGAAGTTTAATTGATGGCAAGATGGAAGGATTCGAATTATATGTTGAAATGCTCGTGAGTATCAGCGAAAAATGGCTGGATTTTCTGCAAAAGGTCCCACTATAACGTTAAAAGAAAGAAGAAAAGAAATACGCAAACATGGTGGAAGATGAGCAGGGAATATTGAACTTAATCAATGAAGGGAAGGAAGCGTTGTTAATCTTGGCTCGATGCGAAAAGAATACTGAAGCTGCAATCGAATGCATACGAAACAAACGAAGTGAGCCCTCAAATCAAACGGATCAAGGGGAAATAACCCAGAAGGGCATGTCAAACAACGGTAAATTTGCTCCAATTATTACTGACAATCTTCAGAGGAGATCCTCGAAAATAGAGGGAATTTTGGAGCAACTTTGAAGCAACAGTATATCACTTTGTTGGGTAAAAATCTGATTGAATTGCATGATTTTATTTCTAGATTGGTTGTATTGGAGATGGGTTATTGTTGCTATTGTGACTCAACGAGGACAACAACAGCCTTTAGCGGTAATGCGAAATTATACACAATATCGTACTATAAAATAGTAAACAGTAAATGAACAATACACGATAAATAAGGAAAGTAACTAACAGAGTCTTCTGTTGAATTGTGGATCGTATCGATCTGGACTGTCGAACTATTGCTATAAATGCGTCAATCCTCGTCATCGTAGAACTGTAGCTGGGTCGGTGTCGAAACTTGTAGATAAAACGAACTGCTGTTGCCGCTTTGTGTCGAAACTTGCAATTAACCTGCTCTTGCTCCAAAATCCAACCTTTTCGGGCTCCTCCTCTCACATTTTTATCGTTTTAGTGGGAAAACATGTTTATCCTTGTTGGTCCATTTGAAACGGTCTTCACGCTTCCTGACCTTGTTTTTAATAATTGTCATGGCGCTATTTGGCCCTTAACATATCTTGTTCTTTACGATTGCATCTTTTCACTTTGTCATTATCTTCCAGCTACTTGAACTTTCGACATTTTCCTATTTATATACAACTACTCACATCCTTCGGCTTTCGCCGACATTTTCGCTGAAAAACGCAATGCGTTCATGCAGAGTCTTCTTCAACCGCACATCGTTTTCTAACAGCATTCTTTGCTCTTGATGCCTTACCCTCTTGAAGTCAACGACAAAATCAATGTAGACGGTCAAAAGAAGCGAAAGGGGCTACACAAAAAATAAAGGAATGATCACAGATCCAGAGGAAAATATTATTTATTGGCCTTTTGTATTTCCTGTTGGGCATCTCCACTTGTGGTTATTACTATCTCATTTCTGCCTCTTTTGAGTTCCTTTCTGTTAATTTCTACAGACTTCGAGTTCATCTACTATTCTATTATTGGCATACGGTCTTTCGAGTTTTTCGGATTGACATGTTCCCTCTGTGTTCGTTCCTTGCAATGAAAGCATACTTTTCTGGTCTGACAATTTTTTCTAGATGGCCCTATTTTAAACAATTTAGCATGCATCGATTTCCTTCAATCGCTCAGTACATTGCTTCACGGCGGGATAGATTCGACATCCATTATCCCAATGATCCTTGTTATAAAATGAAGAAGGTCTTCTCTTAGCTGAGTTTCGGCTTGAACTTCTCTTTTCGACTTCTTTCGGGATATTGTTGTTTGATTCCTATTGCTTTGCTACGGCTAGGACCGAGGATTCTCCTTTTTCTGTCTCCCGAAATTGTCGACTTGTTTTTACTGTCTCTTTTCGAATTCGGAATTGCATATTTGGGTTCAAGCAACGCCTTTTTCAGTTCTTGCTACTTTCCTCAAGCAGTTTCTCAATTTCTCTGCTGATCAAGACTAGTCTTCCTGTTTTTGCTGACACACCTTTGTTAAAATTCATAGAAGTAGTTTTCTCTCGATAATCATTTCACACTAGAGTGGTCCAGTTTTTCCCTATGGCTTCTCATTGTTGAAGGACCCGTTCAGTCGTTTCAATTGTCTCTTTTAATCTCGGTCATTTCTTTTGATGTCTTGAAATTCGCTGAATAGAGAATTCTCGATCGCCGATATATTGCCGAATTTCTCCATTAGTAATTGTCTGATAATGCTATAGTTTTCCAATATTGGCATGACAATGTACCCAGATACTACTCGTGAGACGTCTCCTTTCAAGCAGAAAAGCAAATAGCTGAGCTTCTGTATGTTGTCTCTGAAAGGTCTTGCTTGTGTACTGCTGCTTCAAAGTTGCTCCAAAATTCCCTCCATTTTTGAGGATCTCCTCTGAAGACTGTCAGTGATAACTGGGGCAAATTTACCGTTGTTTGGCAAGCCATCTGGGTCATTTCTTTTCGATCCACTTGATTTGAGGGCTCACTTCGTTTGTCTCATATGCATTCGAGTGCAGCTTCAGCACTCTTCTCGCATCCAGCCAAGATTAACGACGCTTCCTTCCCTTCATTGATTAAGTTCAATATTCCCTGCTCATCTTCCACCATGTCTGCGTATTTCTTTTCTTCTTTCTTTTAACGTTATAGTGGGACCTTTTGCAGAAAATCCAGCCATTTTTCGCTGATACTCACGAGCATTTCAACATATAATTCGAATCCTTCCATCTTGCCATCAATTAAACTTCCGATTTTCGTATTGTTCTTATTGTTCATCGATTTTTATATGTTGGTCGATTGGTCACCAATCCATTTCTTGCACTTCACTGAGAAATTTCAGAATCCTTCCCTTCGCCGGGATAAAACTTGCCCGTATCGTAGATGACATCCTGGTACCAATTTGTTAGGAAAAAATTCTGATTGAATTGTATAATTTGGTCAGTAGATTGGTTGGCTTGGAGATGGATTCATGTTGCTATTGTGACTCGACATAGCCTTTATTGGGTAATACGATATTATACACAATATCGTATTATAAAACAGCAAACAGTAAATGAACAATACACAACAAATATCATCATAACACTATCAAATGAACTAACAGAGTCTTCTGTTGAATGGTAGCGCATTCGGTCTGGAATGTCGAACTGTTGCTATAGATGCATCGATCCTTGCCATCGTAGAACTGTAGCTGCGTCGGTATCGAAACTTGTAGATAAAACAAACTGTTGTGGCCGCGTCGCACCGAAACTTGTAATTAAACTGCTCCTGCTCCAAAAATCAGAACCTTTTAAACCCTTTCGGATTCCTCCTCCTCACATGTTTATCGTTTTGGTACGAAAGTATGTTTTCTTTGTTGGTCCATTTGAAACGATCTTCGCGCTTTTAGACCTTCAACTCCTTGTTTTTAATAATTGTGGCGCTATTTGACCCTTAAAATATATTGTTTTTCCATCAATGTTGCAAATAAGGTAAACAAAAACTGCTAACTGCCTCGGTTTTTGCCTACTTTATTCGCAAATTAAACTTACATGTAAATCATTTATTCAGTGATCCTTATAAAAAAGCTTCCGAGTAGTAATTATATTCCACTCAGCCATACTTCGGACCTGAATCCTGTTTCCATGCTTCTTGGATCTGCACCTTATACTATCGACAGCGTCTAGAGTATTACTGAGTCTGGATCTTTCTATGTTAATTTAAATGAATGTTTTAAGGCGATCGAGCATGAACTTCTTGGACATCAGTCATCAACTGTCTGTACACTTACTTATCAGACCGTCGATAGTGGTCATCTCTTAGAATTTAACTGTTTTCCAAGTGGAAGCATTATTTTCCAGACATGACATATAAAAGCAACAGTACCTGACTCCTTTTTTTAAAGCTTTGTGAACAGCCCCAGCAAAGAAGAAAATAAAGCAAACGATATTTGTTACCTAATTAGTTCAAGTAAATAGTAGATATATTTTTGAAGCGATAAATGTGCACTCCTACTGAACACAGACACATTTATGTCGGCATACAAATGAAAAGGAGATTACCCGCGTAATCATCATAATGAAATTTTTTTTAATATTACTTTAGATAATTTTTTAAGATAATATTCCCACATGTTCCAGTAATAATTTGGCACTATACCTCTTCGGTGATTCGTGTAATGATCACCAATGAATTCTTACAATAATTGGCCACAAATTCACTTTTTCTTTTCTTTTTTTCAAATATTTTCCGTGCTGATCAAATAAAATTTTGCGATTCAATCACCAAAAGTGTACGACCATTTGGTTATATACTCCACCTGATCGTATACCGGATATGACTGTACATCAGCATTGCTCATAGTGCCAGACGTCAAACTGAAAAAAAAAAACTGATATTTTCTTTTTGACACAAACGAAAGTCATTGCAAAAGAAAAAAAAATCTTAATAAAATCTCAAGTTGTCTTAAATCTTAATAAAAAAGTCTATTGGAGAAATCAAACTTGGTGATAAAATACATCAATGAAAAACATTTTAATAATTCTACTATTCAAATTCATCGGAAATATCAATTATCTTTTGAAAAGTGCTGTCATATCTTCCGTGCTCAATATCATTTTAAAAAATATACCTTCGGGTTCTTCTTTTTATACTCACAGGATACAGAAATAAGTATTGTGGTGATTACGCGAATAACCGAAGAGATATAGTGCTAAATTCATTTCGCAGATATGGCAGGCACATACATATGTATATGGTCTTTGTGGCATATTATTATTGGAACATCCAAAGTAATATTTGGAAAATTTCTGTTAGAAAAAACAAAATGTGGAAATTGAGAATCCCGAAAATATTCTTTGTAATAAAATTTTATTTAAAAAAAATTTTTTTCAACACAGAGCAACCAAACACACAGGGTGAAAGGTAATCTAGTGTCTCCATTTTTTGACAAAAGTGACACTCCGTATTTAAGTATATATAAGTTCACACAGCTTTCCTTGCTCAGCGTCGTCATATGATAAATGTTTCGTTTTTCCAGAATCTACGTTCCACACGCATGTAATCATATACTCACCATACGGATATGATTTTCTTTCCATCTCGAATAATGGGTTTCCAAATTTGATGGTCAATATACTAGAATATACTAGAAGTGTCAGCAGTTAGAGAACTTATCAATAGAAAAGGAATTTTCTTGGAAGTTCAAAATGTAATAGTGAATTCATCCGTTAGTCGAAATTAATGCCTACAGGAGATGAAATGCTCCAATTCGTAATTCAACCACCGATTGCAGGCTGTTTAAGCCGCATTTTCCCGCGCGCTTGTATCTGTGTTGTTCACTAACGCGTCATTAACTGTATTTAAGGCTTTTCAGGAGCGAGCGGGATGCGTTGGCATCATTCTTTGGCCCTTCCAATATCGATAACAGGCATTGCGCTGGGACTCAGTACCGATCGTCAGTCATTCGATACTCCAAAGTATTTTGAACAAAAGGAGAAAGCGGCTGCTATCGTGAAGCAGTTCATGGTATGGAAATAATTAACAGTAAGGAAGTGAGAAAACAGTACGAACGGAGACCTGCAATAAACTTTTCCCAACAAATTTCTGCTAACATCCGAGAATTGTTGATTTCAGTGACTCTGATATCAATTTATTATATATATTAGAATCAGTTTCAGTGATTCTGATATATATGTATCATAAACTGTTGGGACAAATACTCTTAACCAAGGTTCTTCCTTACCAAATCACATAAAATGATGAATTCAGTTGGTCACATCCGATGCTTAATCAGTTATGGTGCAGGTAAGAAATGGAGTCCCAGGGCTGTCTGTAGGTGTTTCACATAACGGTCGATGTGTCTGGGAACAAGGATTCGGTTATGCAGATGTGGAACAGCTAGTACCATGCAAGAGCGATACTGTGATGAGAATTGCCAGCATAAGTAAATCGGTAACAGCTGCTCTTGCCGCACGTTTAGTCCAGAGTGGAAAGCTTGATTTGGATGCGCCTATTCAGGTTTCGACATTTTTACTAAGAATGACTTTTTTTATAAAAAGTAGTGAGGAAAGAGGTTTACAAACCTGCAGTACTGGAAATCATCACTACTGATTACGAAAACGTATTCGGAGTTTTATCTTCAGAAATTATATCGAAGATATAAAGAATGAATTGCAGGATTATGTGCCGGATTTCCCAAAAAAGAAGTATAACGAGAAAGACGTTACCATAACAACTCGTCAACTTTTGAGTCATACAAGCGGTATCAGACATTACAAGACGGTTATCTTTTCATGTTACACTCACCCATCTCTCTCATTTTGCCGAAACTTTCGTTTTGTTCCCACTGAGCATATCTGGGTAACGCAATGTACTGAACTGAAACATCAAGCATATGATGTAGAGTCCGAAAAAGAAGCAGAATTGTAAGATTTGACGCATTTAGAGACATAACTTAAGCGTGACCAATTTTCAGAACTGCTCTTAAGGACTGTAGTAAATCTACTTAATTAGTTAAATAAATAACAGCAATAAGATGGGAATTTCGAGATATTACGATCTGTTCCAATGCACGTAAATAAATTAGTGATAAGGATAAAAATGTGATTAACCTTTTGCTGAAAGAGGAATCTAAACGTAAAACATGATTAAAAGTTTTAGTTTTATTTTACAAACATATACAATAAAGCACCTGCATTACAAATAAATATTTATTGTCATCAGATAAGCAAGGACAAAAATACTTGACATCAAAAATATTCAAGACACAAAAAAAAAAAAAGAATATATTCTAAATATATGTACTAACTGCTCAATATCATCAGCCATTCGATTTTTTCTGTTTTTTCTTATAGTCTTTTAGAGCTGCCTGAATTGCATCCTGAGCTAGCACTGCAGAAAATGATTAATTTAAAACGATTTAATGTAGAGGCAGAATGACAAAAACGTTAAGCAAGCAGATATCAAAAATTCATAACTTACTGGAGCAATGAAGTTTGACGGGAGGTAAGCAAAGCTCTTTTGCAATCTCGTCATTTTTGACTCTCGATGCATATTCCGTTGTCTTGCCTTTAATCCATTCGGAAGCCAAACTACTTGATGCAATCGCTGAGCCACAACCAAATGTTTTAAATTTTGCATCAATTATTTTCCCATTTTCATCGACCTGACTTTAAAACGATAAATACTGTTGAGAATTTCTAACTTCTACAATTGCAAGCGACTTCAATTTTTTTGCAGCCATTAAGTGCTAATTGTCAGTTTGGATAGAAAACACAACAAAATAGGCAATGAAACTGATTGTCCTCAAAAAGTATCAGCCATTGGGACTTACAGCTCTTATTCTATTTATCGTTGCGATTCCATGAAGCAATTTACGGTTTACATTTTGTGAACTTACTTTGATTTGAAGTTTCATAACATCACCGCAGGCGGGTGATCCAACAATGCCTGTGCCAACATTCGGGTCATTCTTGTCTAGTGTTCCAACATTTCGTGGATGTTCGTAGTGATCAATAACTTTTTTGTGGTAAAATGCATTTATAACTCCAATGCTGACAGTCGAGGATAAAAATGGAGACAATTTCGTTGACGACAAAGCCATGTATTTCTGAAATGAATCTCTTCGAAACTGTTAGGAACTCCATAAGTTTCTGATACCCTCTAACCGCTTTCCATGCATACAAAGACTGCGATAACAATATAGGTATTAACAAAGCTCAGTGAAACGCAGCCATCGCACAGCCGAATATTAGACGTACGTGTCATGATGTGAAAACTTTAGTGGCTCGTTGCGATTTGTTTCGGTTATTTTCCTAGATTCATTCTTTGTATTACAGCCGGATGAGCCGACCGTGGAAGATTTTGTGAAGGAACTAAGGAAAGCAGTTGAGACAGGAACTGATGATAATGTGAAGAATTTATTGCATAGAATAAACATTAAATATAAGGTATGCTTGTGTTTTTTCTATTGAATATTTCCAAATTATCTTTCTGCAAATTTGTAAAGTTAAATTTTTGAGTTAGATGAATCGGAGTAACTTTGCTTTGTATCAGATTTTCTGAACAGTGAGCAGATCAAATGAAATAGCTTTGCTTAACTGACATCATGAGACGATACTTAGTTAATTTGACATAATAGCAAGATTATCGGGAGCATCCAGTGCAGCATGTTCTCTTTCCCTTTGACTCATTTGTATGTCAATATTCCCAGGTATCGCGTGTCTCCCAAAAATAGGTTCGATTCTAGCTGTCTTACCAGTATATTTGAGTCATTTTATCTGTTTGGATGTCAAAATAAGATATAATATTTTTTTAAATGATCTAATCTTCCAGGAGAAATACAGTAGAAGCAATGCAACGCGGTATGAGAGTGTCGATCTTAAGGATAATTCTGAGTTTTTTTCCAATGTTCACTACGATTGTGTGAAGGATGCACTAGAAATCTTCAAAAATGATGAATTAGTAGCAGAACCTGGAAGCAAATTCCGATATACAACTCATGGATTTACTTTACTCAGTGCAGCATTGGAAAAAGCAGCCAATAAAAGCTATGTAGATCAAATAAGAAATTTATTCCGTGAATTGGGAATGAATCACTCATACCTCGATTTCAACTTTCCTCTCATCGCTAATCGAGCCAGGTATTTCGTGCTTTTTCAAGCTCTTTTGAATTATCTCTTCGTATTGCTTTGATTTTAATTCATTAACAACGCAATTATTTAAACTAGGATATATAAATAAATATTTGATATTTCAAAAACATAGAAGCATCACTGAAGTTTAACTAGTAGGTAAGTTGTTTCAGAATGGTCAGATGGGTCGGGATCCTATTTCAAAAAAAAACTTATCCGAATTATTTCGGATGTGTAGTGCTATTCCTATCTGACGATGCATTTTACTGAATGACAGGAAACTCCTTATGAAACGCAGTTTTGTAAAAGTCTCAGTCAGACATTCTTGCAGATTGTTTCAGGTATTACTATCGCGATGCAGATCACAAATTAAAGAATGTTCCTGAAGTAGACAATTCAAGCAAATGGGCCGGTGGTGGACTTTTATCCACTGTCACTGATTTACTTATTTTCGCTAATGCAATGCTTTATAGGTAAATTCGAATTCACTATCGGTCAACTTGTAATTCACAGATAAATTAAAAATTCGAAACATGTGAATCTTGATAAATCAAAAGTTTAGAACATGCGGATTTTGGGTAAATTAAAGGTTCGGAATATATCAAAATGATACGGAAAAATTTTTTCTCGAAGTTCATGAAAAAATTTATGAATTTTTAGAGAAAAACTTGATATGCCATTTTCAGTTATCATGCAGCGCAACAGTTATCTACCGAAAATAATGGAATGAAACCTTTGCTTGACGCCGAAACCATGAAAACATTTTGGAAGGGCGAAATTTCGGATCATCGAGGACATGTGTACGCTCTTGGCTGGTACAAAATTGATGAATATGATCAAAAATATGGAGGTTTAAATGATGCCTGGCCACGAAATGGAGTTTTTTTGCATACTGGTGCTGCTGTAGGTGCTTCATCTGTTCTCCTTATCAAACCAGATCATAATTTCACTGGTGCTAATGGAACTTGCGTTGCTATTCTTACAAATTTACATCAATGCGGCGAACTTACGCAGTTAGCTATGGAAATTGTTGAAATTTTTGATTCTGCTACTTCCACGGAGACCTCATAAATACTTCCGTCATTATTTATTATATATTCTTTTCTTGTGTTTCTACTATTTTTTGAAATTTTGTTTTTACTAAAACTGTTTTATTTGTTGAAAATTATTATTTTGTCTTACTGTTCAAGCTATAAAAGTCGTTCATTGTTTGAAATATGGTCTAATCTGTGAGTAATGAAATGTATACCTCATTTGCTATAAATTACTCTGAAAATGAGTCTTGCATCCATGAGTGTAAAGATAATACTTTTTTCTTTGCACAGAGCTTGACATTAAAGTTATCGAAGGAAGATATTGACATTTTACAAATGGATGCAGAAGCGAATAATCATATTTGAGAATCCAGTAATGCGATTTACCAATTGAACTAAAGTGGACTTAACTCTACTTGATTTGTTTTTCGGGGTAGAATTGATTTAGTCCTGCAAAAAATTATTGCTAGTTGCGCTGAGATAATTTCTATAAATTCTGGGAACATTGCCTAATTAATTATGAAGCCTGGTGTTAAGTTATTTCTAGATTTACTTTACTAGGGGATGTATCGAACTTTTCACGTGGAAATCCACTGAGATCATCGTACTTTCTGCAATAATGGGATAAAGATCCAGGAATTGTGTTCCTGAAAATTTTTAATGGTTGTAAATGACAAGTCAAGATGTATGTCTGCTGAAATGGGTCTTATTTGTCACTGAATAAAATACTGTGTGGAAGAAATTCCTGGATTACATGTGAAAAATAACTCAACTGTTCGAATCCCTCTTGTTCGCCAAAAAAGTAAATATTGAGAAATCTTGCGCTTCATTAGAAGAAATATCCATCAACTGTTGGAATTCAATATCCAATATCATGTGCAAATGCACTTGCAAAAATTATAAAATTTTATATAAACATTTCTAAAAATTACTGCATGTATTCATGAAAACGATCAAAGCTATAATGTTAGAATCAAAGCGAAAAACAGAAAGTAATTTCTCTACTGTAGATAGATTGCGCGAGAAATATATACATGGAGGTGTAAACTGAGATACATGGAATTCTCTGGAAATCGATACCTAAATGAGTTTTTGACCAACTACTTTTTCACTTATCTAAGTTGTCCAGTTAATCGATTTCCATCTGAGGAAGTCTAGTCTTTGCTTAATTATCAGAGTTTTTGTTATCCATTCGTATTCTTCGCTCATTCATTTCTTAATATTTGCGTGAAATTTGCTTGAAGTTGAAGCTATTTGATTCAAATACAATGTATTATGTGCTTGAAGATCTAAAATTTTGCCATCTGGGTGACTTAAATTTAGAATTTAAAAAATGAATCTGAAAAATTATTTTACGTGTATCCGCTTTTTAAAATGGGACTTTAGAGGATTCATTTGTTTTGCTTTAACTAAAATGTTACTTTGATTTCTTAATTCAATTTAGAAAGATAACTTTGTGCAATTGTACTTCGCAGACCAAAACAAGTCATGCAAACGGCATTTGAAACAGTAATAGTAAGTTTTGGTTTAATCCATCAATTGGTCATTTCACCAAAAAACTAATCTATCAAAGTTAAGATTTATATTTAAAAAAATGACGTGCATTCAAATTTTTTCAGAACAGTATTAAAGGATAGCAAAATAGAATATATTTGGGAAGTATGTTGAAAGCTGTCGACAGTGATTAGAAGATTTTTGACATATAATGAATACTTCTCGCCTCATGAAGAAAGCAATAACATGAACCTCAGATAATAATGATAATGTGAAATCTTTTAGATGACAGATGGAACGATAGCGATTTCTTATAAAGAACAGCATGCACCCTATGCTTCTACGTCAGTAAGTTCTTTGTATTTCAGCTTACTCCTGCTCTTTGCCAACTTGCATCACCAAGGTTTTGCATCCCAGTATTTTCGACATGTTACATGTTACACCTTAGTATCCTTCTTGTTTATTCACTCCTTCTGTAACACACCAGAATCGAGAAAATAATCAATTGATTACGTTTGAAAGATCATTATTGTTGTAAGAGAAGAAAATCTAAAAAAAATTCTATATTAAACGTAATGATACCCTAGGATTTCTTGATTTTATTTGTTTTTACAGAAATTGAAAGAATTAAGACCACATCAAGACGTTATGCAAGTTATAGCTGATGATGGCAATAATAATGATAGTTTTGTAATGAATCTAAGTAGGCTATCAGAAAAAATTGACGATAAAAATTATATTCGTGGAATAACAACTACTCAGGAAAACAATGCAACAACATTGCTACCACCAGTTTCACCACTACATTTTCCGATGCAAATTTCGAAACATGATCTCACCAACGCAGTCGTAAGTGCTAACGTTTTTCATTGTTTAACCACTTGAGGACTACAACAGCTGAAGAATTCAGATTTAAAAAAAAATCAAATTTAAATTTAAAGTTTTTGAAATGAATGTTAGTCGAAATTGTTTAGAAGAGCGGGAACTAATGAATTTATCGCATTTTATCTCATTTTTCACTTTGAATCTGAAACTAAATTTAGCAATGAAATACTTTCAGAGTTCAACGATACCTCTACAACTTTCAGCCTTACCCGCTCGAAAGAATCGGCATTCTCAAGGGTTTGTCTTATCCATCATTTTTTTTATTGCATTTCTATTAGTTTCTTCATTTAGGATCCTACGGTACCACACTTAGAACTAATATAAAATTTGAACTGGAAACAATGCAAAAATATAACAAATTTCTTCTGCGGTTATTGTTTTCAACTTAGTTTTTGGAAAATCTGCTCTGAAATTTGAGGTATTATTTTTGATACTTTTTTGAAAAAAGTGCTTTCCGCGTTTTAGTGCAAATTTCGACGAGCCTGAAATGAGTGCTATCAAAAATGAAATCGGAATGGTAAATAATGAACATTTAAATGTTCTGCCATCAGTAACGGTATTTCTAATTTGACAGTTTGTCGATGTATTTATGATTTGTTGTTATTTCCATTATAAAAGCAATTTTTCATTACGGTTAATTAAATAAGATTAAAACGATTTCAATTCATTTTAATTAATTCAGTTTTAATGCTGATATGGCATGCAATGAATATTTCCAGAAGTAATGGTGCATTAAACATTGCACGAGATAACATGCCATTTTAAAATGCTTGGAAATGATTCCTTTACAATCAAAATTAACTAAAGTAATCAATCAAATTCGAAAATAAAGCAAGGTGTGGCGGAAAATTTATCTTCAATCCACTCCCATAGTGTGAGTGAAAACCGGTTTCTTAGGATGTGAGAAGACAAACCAAACAGAACCCATTAAATCCAAAAGAAAATTTTGAAATTGCAGTTTTCAACTTCAAAAAACCCTGGAAAAGACTTCATTTATAATGATCAGCACAAATTAATAATGGATCATATCTCTAAAGTCATTGAACACACAATATCTCCGGATGTTTCAAATGATAAAAATGAAGCTGCGAACATATCACCTCTCCATCTGGTATAATTGCAGTCCATTCAGCTTTCTAACAGTTTGTTGGCTCATTCATTGAATGTTTGAAAAGAGATAGTATTATTGAATGAAACCTGGATATAATCCTGTGATCCTTTTCAGAATCCCGATATATTCACGAAACTTCTGAAAGCGCCCAGAAAGTAGGATTGCTTTTCAGGATCATTTCATGTACCTACATTTCTGTTTTTCACAATATACAACTGCTCAGAACTAAGTTTCGGTTATTAAAGTGGCACGATACCACACAAAAAACATCGATCAGAATATTTTTAACATTGCTCTTCAGCAATACTGTCCGAGTTGAAACATATTATTTTATTGGTATCTTTTTATAGGTTTAAATGGTTTGGAAATTTTGAACAGGAGCAGGAGAATGTTTGGAATTACAGTAGACAAGTACCGAGTAGCCCATCTTGTTTGAATTATGATAAGAATCCATATGTTATATCTCCGGATGGGAATACGCATGAAGATGTGTTAGTTCGAAAAAAAGAGGAGGCGGTACTGTTATCAGTTCTCTAAACGCGACAAAAAAAAAATCTGATTTATAAAAAACGGAAGGGCCACTTCAGGAAAATTAAGTGAAGCGACTTGAGATTTTAAAATTTTTAAAGTGAACTTTTGAACTTTTGAAGTAAAGACTTTTGCAAGTTTTGCTCCTTTCATACATGAAAGATGTATCGTTGAATTTAATTTGTTTGCACATCAAATAAATCCCTAATCTTCCGAATTTTTATCAAATTTTGATAAATAAACTACATTTGCAGTTACAGTTGATGGGGTTACAAATATGGGATGATGATGCATTACAAGATAATCAAAAATTAATGAATAGCGCTTCTGAAGATCCATCAAATGATGTAATTCCAGATGATCCGAATGACAGTGATATTTCGTGGCTCATACCGTCCTGCGTTTCGGTACAGTTAAAATTTTTGAGGTTTTAAACATGTATTACATTTATTATGCAAAACTTGAAACTTGAGTAGTTGATAGCTTAAAATGAAAAGGTGCTTCAAATCTTAAAAATTAACTATTTTACAATATTCTGGAAGGTACGTACATCTTCTGGAAATGCCAGAGAAGCAAATGCTTTTCATAATCAGTTCAAGTAAGCTAGCTTGAAGTAGTTATATTTTCATTTGACTTTCCTTCTGATTTATAATAATTTTTAAAATGAATGAAATTTCAGTATTCCAGGAAATATACAATGCTCACAAACCTAAGATTGACTCTTACTATCACCTATCTTTGGTAGTTTGCAAGAACTTTCTTCTCATGCCATTGAAAAGTAAAAAAAAAATATGGTTCCAAGTTGCATCAGTAATAAATTTAACCAGACAAATATTTCGAAACGCTATAGACAGGCTCAAAGTCCTAATTATGATAAATGTTCACATTTTATTTCTCAAATTGTAAATACATGTGACAAGACAGTAGGTTCTAAAAAAAAGGTATACGGTAAAAATTTTCACATGGTTTATTCCGTAGATATTGTTAATAGGTCTCATGATGGTTGAATTGAACACTATTGTTGAAATTTGGGGTAAAGAAAAAAAATTAAATCTATAGAAAATGATTATCAAAAAATTTTTTAAAAATTAGCGAATAAATTTATTACTCTAAATCTGGTAAATAAAATAATTTGGAGAATTTCGTTTTGTTGACAGAATTAAATGGAACTTGTAGGCTTCGTTCATTCGAGAAATAATCGAATTAGAAATTGAAATATTTCAGGAAAGCAGTAGGGCATCAACCCCTGAAAGAATTGAAGATGAACGGAATGAAAGGTATGAGTTTTATCAAATACGAATTTCTAATTTAATGAGTTTTCGAAATTACTTATAAATGTTTAAGTCTTACTCCAAAATTTCAGTTTCTTCGAAACATTTTTACCAAGCGATCTTAATTCTTCAACGCTTCATGAAGTTGACACTCTTGAGGAAACTGATTCATCTTCATCCAACATTCCACGGTATGTAACTCATAACTTTTATAATAGATTTTACAAGCCCTGATTTTATACTGATGTCTTGGTCGTTCCCAAGAAACATCTCATGAATTAAGATCAAGTCACAAATGACTTAATCTTGACTAATTACTACTACCAGGAATAATAATGTAATTATTAATCGGAGTGATAAGGGTTTCTTTTGCCTACCGCCACTGAATTTGCAGTAAGTGCTATTACTGAAAATTCAAATCAGAAGATAGTTAGTGAGGTAGATCACATTGAATAGAAGTTTCACATTGAGTACTGGATCTTACCTACCAAAAAAGCCTGATTCATCATTATCATCATCCAACATTCCACAGTACATTATTTAGTTTTTAAAATTAGTTCAAACTTCAAGTTTCACAAATGTCGAAAAATCTGTTTGATGCTAAAGTCTTTTATATTGACATCTTTCAGTTTTCATTATCCTTGTGGTATTCCAATTAATGGAAAGAAAAGCTGCAATAATTTAGACGCTGTGAAAAAACTATTTCATAAATATGATAATCAAGTAAAACATTCACTATAAATTTCTTGAGAGAAGAGCTAGATGATTAAAACGTTATGATATGAATGAGTATATGTAAAATAGAGCAGTTTAATAAAAGAACTGTGAAAAAAAAATAGTAATGAACGAAATATTCATAGAAAATGTGAAACTGGAAAACTGGAAATAATGTCTAAAATTAGATTAGGAATAAAATAGCACATTATCCATCACTTCCTTATTTTAGGTTAATTTGTCGCATATGAAGAAAATTTGTTCAGCATCCGGACTGTGTCCACTCTGGAAACGACCACTTTACAATTGCATCCTTACTTCAAGTTCAAATTTCATTACTTTTAACCAATTTGCAAGTTGGTGGAGAAAGTATGTTTTCAAAAATTGAAGTTTTTCTTTAATGCAGTAAGTGTTAATCTTTCACGTTTAAACTGGAAAAACATTGTTTTCACCTCCGAAAATTCTGAAATCTCATTGAAATGTTAACTTAAATATATTCTTTGTTTAATTAAATTGAACATATTCTTTTCTTTTTTCAGATTTGATGAAAATGCTCACGATGAGGCTTCACGTTTTGTTTATATCTTGACGAATGGAAGCCGAAATTTTCTTATTGCAAATGATTTTGAAACACTCATTCAGGACTTGATTGAAACAGTACCTTCCCTGTACTTCTTAAATGAAGCAGTCGCCTTCCATCAAGCTTATATAAAAACAGTTATGAAAAAATTCTTTATTCTAAAGATCTGCAAGTTTAATTCTAAATCTTAAATATTTCAGGTAATAGCACGCATTTTCTGGACTGTATGTCATTCTTGGAAAAAATATATTTCGATTGCAGAATTAAGATTATCAAACCTATTAAAGATAAGTCACTTGTCTGTATCATTTACTAATAAATTTTATAATCAGTCTTCACGGCTGAAGTTTATGTAATTGAATCATTAATGCAGGCCGAAAAAACTCGTTAATTTTAAAAAATATAGTTGAGTCAATATTCAACCATTTTTCTTTTTTTAACTACCTTGCTATTTTGACCTTTCTATTCCAACTACTCAGAATTTTTCAAAAAAAAAAAGAATTTTTTTTGCAGGCGATTACAATGTTGGAAAGAGCAGACATCAATAAAGAGCGTGAATTTTTTAGTTATGAACACTTTTATGTCATTTACTATAATTTTCATTACTTGGATAAATGTGAAAAGCAGTATTTGACACCGATTGACCTTTCTTTTTATTCGAATGGTGGTAAGTTTTATTGTAATCAAAAAAAAAAAAAAAAAAAACAACAGTTTGAAGAGCGATTTCTATCGGCCAAGCTCTAACCACTCTGATATATGGAAAATTCATATAAGATATCACGTATTGATTTTTGAATCAGTAATATGTCACGTTTTGACCTTTGAATCAATGATGCGAAGGACTGGTTTTAGGAGAGAACAACCAGCCATTTAGAATGTCCTTTACTGAAATTGTATAATTTTGAAGTGAAGAGTTTTTAGCATTAACAAATTTGGTAGTGCAACGTATCTTTTCTGGAGCTGTATCGCTGAATAGTTCAATGAAACAAACTATGGACTACACTGCATTCGTCAATTTCTTATTGGCAGAAATTGACAAATGCCACCCGAAAAGGTCGATAAATATTAATTGCCTGTCTGCATGTGTACACTTCATAATTGTAAAAAATCTGAGCTTATTAAATGACCCCGAAATCCCATTTACTTAGCTTATTTTGCATCTAGAAATTATATTCCGAATGCAATCATATTAAGTCTGTTGGAAAGTGAATGATTGTTTTAATGACCAAATTGTCTCATTTAATTTAACCGTTGGGTAAGCTATCGATTAATTGAATTATCAAGTTTTCACTAGAAAAATTTATAATCTTACGTCATCATTTCGCTTATGATTTTTGATAATATTCTTCATGTTCTTAATGACTGAATTATATTTCAAATGGGTATATAAAGTTTAAATTACAAAAAAAAAAAAAAAAAAAAAAAAAGGAATTTAGCAATTTTCTTATAATTTAAGCATCGAATATTGGTTCCGAATAATGGATTTAAATGGAGATGGTCGCATTTCATTTGACGAAATAAAACAATTTTATAATGAAATTGTGGTAAATGTTATTCGTATGGATATGGATATAATAACATTCAGTGATTTAATAAATAAGGTGAAATTTCTTATTTTGTATTGATAAAGCAATACTGCTGATTGTAGATTAGTTTTATTGCGATAAAATATCACCCGCTTGCATCAACAAACAATTATGATCCTAGAAGGAGTATTAATCATATATTTTTAATCAAACCTTTTCTTCAGTCACATTTCACTTTCTGAAAATTTTTAAGTTAAATGACATGATATCACCTCATTCATCAACATATTTTACATTATCCGATTTCAAACGATTTCCTTCACTGGCACGTTATTTCTTCAACACTTTCGTCAATTGGATAAAACATATTGCACAAGAAAATAGCTTTCCTGATAAAAGAAATGTATGTTGTTGCAAATCAGTGAAAGTTTATTTTGAAGACAAGAAGAAAAGTAAAATTATATAATAGTATTTAAACTTTTATCAACTGTAAAATAAATATCCATATCTTGAAATTCCGAATTCAGTTTTTCGGATTACTTGAATTACTTTATTGAAAGTGTCCCATATTTCAATTACTTTTTGATAATTTGCAAGAAATTGTTCAGGACTTTTAAAAACTCAAACTCATTCAGGAAATAGATCAACCATTCAATGATTGGAATCGTTTCTGTAAATTGGAATACGAAATCTTTGTAGCAAATTTGTTGGATGATGACGAGGAAAAAATGGTTGGCAGAATTTTAGATGATTTGAATCTAATACTAAATAAATAACCACATTCACTATTTTCCCAATATACTTATTTTCTGAATTTAGGTTTATTGTTAGTTCAGGAATTTTACTGAACTGATGAAAGTTAATTGTTGATTGATGTTATATCAGAAAACGATTCTTTTTACTGAAATTAAATTGTTAACTTGAATTTATTGAATTATCTTATATTCAATTATAATTTCATACAAGTTCTTGCTTTTCAGTGAAACGACGATTAGGATTGACTTACGCACATAAGAAGCTTAAATTTGCAAGAGCGAATGTGGTATGTTCAATGAATTTAGTTCGCTTTAAAAATATGTAATTGTATACCATGATGTCTAAATTAAGTTTTCCCCTAGCAAATTTTACATTTTAAATTTGATTGAAGATAAGAAAAACTAGAACTCAAGCGTCATAACTTGGAAAAAAGCCCGATTACTCTCTCTTCACTTTTTCGAAATTGAATTTAATGGTCATATTTTTGTGTTTCAATGATTATTTAATGATTATATTTTTGAATTTAATGATTCTATTTTTGTGGTATTTTACAGTTTGAAGATGAAGTAGATAGTAATGATGATTTGTCTACCCGCAGTATCTAATATCTATGTAATTATAAAGCTGTAAAATAAATTTTCAACTATGAAGTAATTAATTGTAATTTAAAATGCTTGCTGATAAGTATCTTATATTACTATTCCGTGTTTAAAACTTCTTTTGAAATGCTCTTGTAAGATGCATATTTTGCTGTAATAATGAAATTTAAAGGCAGATTTTTTAAGGTTCCCGTGTGAATGTAATAGAAAATCCCAATCTAAATAAAAGTAGATCTCTGAACATAACACAATCTTGATATAAAATTGCCACTTCAGCTTCAAAGATCATCACTAATAGCATCGCTTATATGACTGCAACAAATAGATGGGAAGAAAGAAACTTTGGATAATTTTAAGAAGATATTTGAGATCCATAAATATTCTTATGGAACTTCTTAGCATTTTATAGTTTTCATTCATCATTTTATACATTTCACAGCATAACCAACGACACAATAAATAGCTGAGAACAATGAAGCAAACTAAGCAAATACTCGATTGAATCATCCGAGAAACTACATTTTGAAGAACGGATGAATTGAGAATTGTTTGTGGTTCATAGAATACTTGAATGATAGAAAGCTATCGCAAATTCAAGTCGATTTAAATGACCAGAGATGGACAAAAAGAGGTTTAGGGCTCAAACATAAAAGGTAATTTTTGCATTGCGCTGTCTTTTTGAAAACATAAGAGCATTACATTGGTGAATATTTGACAACACCGTGCTATCCTCACTTCATCTGTAGTTGATGGGCATATCTTTAAAGTAGCTGAATGATTGCTCCGTCATCTTTGATTGATTTAAATGATTTTAAATAAGCTTGAAAAAGATTTTGTCGCTTCGAAAGCGCTTGAGAAAGAGAGATAAAGAATGAAAAATATGGAATGTTCTGGAATATAATTCTTGCAGATCAACTACCCCTTTTCCCATATCGTTTTATTCTTACCCGTTCATTGGCAACTTATTGGTTTTTCTTTAGTATGGAAGGCTTCTGTTTTCAAATAATAAATTTTCTGTTTTTGTGATTAACAATTATGAATTTATTCATTTTTCTTACTTGGCTTCCTCTTGGCCTCAGATTTGACAGCAATGTTTGTTTATGCAGAGATTTTCATGCTTTTCGACTCATTTTGTACAAAGTATTTGTTTGCTTTTAGTTCAAGAAATATTTGCTGATAGTCAGGATATGGAAACGGCATTTGAAACGTTGATGGTATGTGGATCACTAAATATCATTCCATAATGACATTATCAAATAACTAGCCAAGAATACACAACTTTACAAAAATTATAATGATGAAGTGTTTTCCTCTTTTCTCTCTTCTAGCAGCAGTAAGGTTTAGTTGATTCTGCAAGTAATTCAGATTTGAAGTTATGATGAAGTTTGATAATTGCAATGAACTGTTCAGTATGAATTGTTAGTAAACTTTTCATAACGCAAAAAAGATTTAAATAGATGAAAATTTTCAGCTGGCAGATGGTACATTGGCGATTGGTCACGTCGATGAATCAACAGTAATGCCATTATCAGCCATGTCACCGTCCCGCAACCGGTTGAAGAATACTATTCACAGCGTAATTAAAAGCTTTTTTCATGCATCTGAAATACTGATTGTTTTTAGTGTTTCAGTTAGCAGGCAGCTTGAGATATTTGAGCTGCGACTAAGTCTTTAATTTTCGAAATTATTTATATCTGAATTCAAAATGAACTGTCAAAACTGATGGCTTAATTTACCATATTTTTAACAGCAGGCGGTCAGGAGATTTGAGAGCTAAGAGAATCCGTTGTGATTATCCTTATCACATTGGCTTATGATTAATTTTAAAAATTTCCTAATAAACAGTTGCAAATTTTATTAATTTTTTGAGAATCAAATGAAAGTGAATGAAATTTCAAATCCGTATTGTGATATTTTCAGAGTCCAGAAAGAAATTTGAGTGATTTCATTCTTGAAGATAATTATTTGGAAGACAGTTGGGGCCTTAAATCAGGCATATCAACTGGGATTTCCTCGCATCCAGAAAGTATGATATATTATTCTTTCATCAATTATATAAATTCGACTCACAAATTTTAAATGTAATTTATCAGTTTTGTTATGCAATTTAAATCCCAACGGGAGAAGAGAAATTTATTTTGATGTTATTCTAACAAAATCAATATTTCAGAAAGCATATTAAATACTTCAAATTTGTCAGAGGCAATTTCAGACCAGCGGATAGTTTCCATGACGGCACCAAGAGCAAGGTGTGTGATCTATATTTTTATAAAAATTATAATGATTCGAGTGAGCTTCTGATCATTATGATTTATGAGAATCTTCTCCACTGAATTTCCAGGACATATCGCTTCTGTTGGGTTTCTGATTCAGAACTGGATTCGATATCAGTTGACGGTAAGTTTTTCATTGAACGATCTTATCATGGACAGTGTAGAATGCGGTTCAGAACTTGTCTTGGTGATGATTTAATTCCTTTTGATATAATTCAAAAGGCTTTATTTAACTTGCATATATATATATGGTCACTACCGTCTTACAACATCTGATTGTTCAGTGCGACCTCCCAATGGTGCTATAACGATAATATGTGCTGGAATTAACTAATCCAGGCTTTTATGGCCTGCAAATTCTGGGCGTAATATTTGAAATTCAATTAATTTGAACAGAAGTACTAAAAAATCAAATAAATTGCACATTACTAGCGCAGTGCACTAATTTTCAACATATACTGGTATTACAGGCAAAGAAGATACATCAAATTGCTCCAAATTAAGAGAAAGCAGTAATTTGAACCAAACCGATCTTAGCATGAATAATAGTATGTTTTTGTAGCAAAAGCAGCTTTAAAATACTTACTAAAATTTTGACGTGATTTTCCAGCCCTTAATAGATTCAAAATTTTGTGTGAATACAACGCTGATAAAGGGAATAATTCAGTTCACGTTCTTGATCCCTATTGCAGGAACTAGTTTTGAAAGCAGCTTTTCCGAGAGCGAAGAAGAAATATATTGATCAATCCATAGTTAACAAGTTATACAACGTCTAACACCAAGAAAACATATGGATGTGAACTTTTACATTATTTTCAAATACTGGTTTTTCCGAATTTTAACTTCAAATCCCCAATTTTAAAAGATTTTACAAACCAAACCTCAGTTTGTTTCAATGGGATACAATTAAGAATGATGCTCGAGATATCGAGAACCTAGTCAGCGAAATATTAAATAAGAGATTATAGGTGACCAAAATTTAAAATATGGGCAAAGACTGCATCCGCAGGACAGATGCACCATTTGAATGGCCGAACAGTTCTCACTGACATCATTACCATCTCGTAAGACGAATCATTTTCCGATATTAAACTCGAGCATTTTTGAATTTGTTTTCGAAAATTTAATGCTGTCAAGAATTCGGACTGTTTAAAATCTATGATTTCGATAAAATATCTGTAAATGTCCTCATGTAAATATTTTGCGTTTAAATCACGTTAATTTTCATTGTGTTTGCTTTAAGCATAGCGTATGTATTCTAACACGTTCAAGTATGGGATAGTTTCAGAATGTATTTCAGAATTGGATTTACATCTGTAAAAACTGGATTTACAGAAGATAAAGGAGAATAAAGTATTAGGAGCTATGCAGATGATGCTCAGCAGCAATGCTTATAAGTAACTCACCAAAAAGAAATTTGTTTGTAGAGATTATCCTAACTTTTAAGACTCGATCATTAACATCATTCCATTCAGCTCATCTAACTATTTAGTTCAAAATATTTCAGTCCGCTAAGAAAGAAAGTTCACCAATAATTTATTATAATATAATAGACTGACTAACAACGTTCATACAAATTCATAAATTAAAACAACATGACCAATAAAGTAATCGGAAGGTTACGTCAAACTAAAAATAAAACGCAAGGAAAAAAACATACAAAAATTAAAATCACAATAATGTGAACGATGGAGAAAATGTGGATTAGAAACCAAAAAGAAAAAAAAAAAAGAAATTCAATAATTAATAAAGAACCACAAAGAATCACAACTGGAATCAGATAATGCAACACATAAAAATTTGAAAAATAATTTTAATATGATGCTTCCATATTCTATGTAACCTGAAATAAACCTAACTGTTAAAACAAATTTGGATAGAGAAGGATCTCAGACCCTGAAGGAATATAACGAGGATCCAAAAGTGCTCAGAAACTAGGCAAATTCATAAAAATCAAGGGCCATAACATGCTTGACAAATCTAAATAGGATAAAGGGAAAAAACAAAAAAATCAGGAAGCAATAATTAATCGAAGGATAAAACAAATCTCAGACAGAATATGGATGAAATAAATATGCCAACTACTCGAAAAGATACCAGGCATGACGTATATATTGATGAATGGATTTCTATGTTTTCAAGCAAAACTAAAAATATTTCGAGGACAAAAATGCATCCACACTTCGGAGAAATGTAACATTCATTACATGAGAAAATTGTACCAAGAACTTTTGTCTCATTCACTAAGAGATTATGCTCTTCTGCCGTTCAGTTTAATAAGCTAACATTTCTTGAATAATTTAATTGGACTTCTTGCGGGAATGTTGATCAGCTTCAGGAAGATCGCGCACCTGCAACCTTAACTAATGCGTTATTCGTAATATTTCTATTAATAATCAATGCGTTAGCAATCATATTACTTATCTATCAACTTTTAACTTCTGCACAGATGCCAATTCCTAGTTGTTTAATATATTATAAGGGCTATCCATTTTCACTCAGAGAGAATGTCCAATTATTCAGACAATCAAGTCAATGGTACGTCGGTTGGGATTTTGATCTTTCCCTACGATATCCTCTCACACATTCTGAAAGTCAGTGGACGCTTCAGTACATTGGAAGATCAAAATTTCAATCGCTATACCATTTTGTTTCATTCGTCTTCTTGGTTAAGTTACCGGTGGTATTCGACAGTCAACAGTGAGCAACGCAATCCAAAATTGCTTACAAATTCTAGGAAACAATAAACATTCTAGCCAGCTCTCCACAATAAGATATACAGCCAAATTTTGTGGTAACATATTTAGATGAATAAATAATAAACTAACATCGTCGTTTATATGCTTCCTTCTCTTCTGATGGATTCTAAAATGCTTGTCTATTTTAATCTTGCTATGTTTCTCTCGGTAGCGACGTACATGGAATAAAACAAAGTTCCACAACATATATAACTGCAATGCCAGAACGCATAACAAACTATTCAACCTGCAACAATATTCCTGATAACTTAAAAGATCGTTTGTAAATGCTAGCTGTTCATTTATACGGACAGAAGCACACAGTTAACATACATACAAAGATTACTTCTGCCTTAAGAAAGTTATCGACCGGAATCGCAAACATCATTTTAACTTTTCCAGTAAAAGAACTTGCCGGATGAACGCAGTATTGAAATTTCCATTGACTGGATCCACATACGGAGTTTCATTGGAACGAAGCCCATACCACAATGTGAGTACAGCTAACACTGCGCTTGCCAATCGTACTAGCACAAACACAATATTCCAAATTTTGAAACTAAATTTTTATTGATATGAATACATCAATATAACTAAATGCCGATTTTTATAATGCAGAAAAGCATCTACTCCAACGCTTGTTGAAGTTAAAAAAAAAAAAAGAAAAAAAAAAGAATAAGAAAAAATTAGGCATACTGCCTCAACCATATCGTTTATTCTAATGAAACGGTACCTAAAAGCAATAATAGATATAGAACGTCCACCTCAAACATACTTTCATGACAAAAATAAAAATAGAAAAAAATTGAATGAACCCGGTTTTTGCAATGTTCCATTTTTCAGCAAAGTGAAATAGGCGCGTGAGATGGAAAACATTTTGTGAAACATATTCCAGAAAAAGGAGGGCTAGAGCAAGTCGATTGAAGCTGAAAAGAAAATTGCTGAGATCGAAAACCGATATTGCTACTTCCATCATACATTTCACTGTAACAAAGAAAAGTTCCCAGAATTGTAGGAAGGCTTTGAAATGAGCAATAAGCAAAGTATTAAAGGAAGAAATGGTAGAGAATAATTTTATTGGAACTGCGAAGAATAAGGAAGTGACACAATTATTTTCAAAAAAGCGCTATAATTATGGATAAATACCAAGACTTAGCTTTATGGGACTATATAGGCTATCCGATGCAATTTAACCATTTATCACTAAAATCTGTAATTTCTTCAAGCTTAAAATATGATGTACATGAAAAATTCTTCCTTTTTTGTTACCTTTAAATTTTGAATCAAAAATCTGAAGGTGACAAAAAAGAAAAAATATGGTTGAAAAGTAAATGAAAAACTTACTTCAAAAAATATGCTGCAGTGGTGAAGAAAAGAAAAATAAGTGAGTACAATGTTCGCGGTTGTATCTCATCCTTACGTACTTTTTGGAAATAAAATTCAGGGAACTGATGCAACCAGTATGCAATCTGCAAAGTATTTACATTTTAAAATTTAAACATTAAAAAATAGATAAAACAAAACAATTTCAAAAAATATGAGGCGGGGAGTCATCATTTATATGCAACTAGTGTATAAAATAGCCATACCTGAAAAACAAAAAAAAGTTTCAGATGAAGTGTCATATGACGATGGATTTCAGGATATCCAATCCACAATTTGGTAAGGTCGATATGCATTCGTAGATCATGCATTATATAGCCTATAAATTGTATCACGCAAGAGTACAATACATGTTTGACGAAACACAGAAAAGATAATTTGGAATTTCCACCAAAAATTATGCTTTCATCAAAAAAAGAGCACGTGAAGAAATGTTAAGATAATCATTCCAGGAAAAGCAATAGGGAACATCTAGGGAAAACAACCTACCGCTGTGTATAACGGAATATAGAGTAAAAACGAATAGCTGTCCTGATTCAGCAAATTTACTCATCTTCGTTTTACTTAAATGAAGTTTCCGCTGCAATTTATCTAACACATATTCTTGCAAAATGGCGTGAAGAGTAATCCATCCAATAGTATAAAACGCAACAGCTGCTATATCTTTCAGACCAGTTCGATAATAAGCTTGTGGTTCTACAAAAAAAGAAAACAGTCCTGTATAATGAATACATTTAAAAACAACTTCCATAGACTACTTAAATAACTTTCACCAATACTGCCAAAAAGTAAGTGACGACTTCTGTCTTTGAAGACAAAATGGATAGTCTTAATAATTTCTTTAATACATTCGCAAGACGGTGAAAGCAATTCAAAGGAACTAGGCCTGCATGGATAGCAGGTATCGACTGGATTCTACCTTGAAAAGAAAAACCAGTACCGCTTTCCAGAATCAACTACATATTCAACGCAGGATAGCCAACAAGAAGCAGCAACCAGGAGTTGAGGCATACCGCTGAAAAGAAAATCAAACCATCTTAAAAAAACCAATTTTTTTACTGCTTTGTTTAGAACATAACATACCGGAATCCAGGATTAGCGGGAATGTGTCATTGTACTGCGGAACAATGAAAATGCTTGCGAATGCCGATGTACCCTATAAAATCATAGATTCGACTGAAAACTATTAGCCTGACACATCAGTTACAGAACTACTCACGTATTTCTGCAGGAAAACTAAATTGTAACAATGACTCTAGTGATGTAACTCACAATTACTTAACGAATATTCATAATGTTGTTTTCCTGATGTTTCCGAGAAAAGTTACCTGAAAAAGAAGTCCAACGACAACGATCATCAATAAGCAGGACATGATATCGCCATGATTTTGAATAATAAATTCATGAGATAGAAATGGTGGTGAGGTTTTTTTGCCGCGTACTCCCATTGAACGACGCAATTCAACCATCACTGAATAGGTTCAGATAGCAAAGCAATATATTTTAATTGCATTGAATCTATGTACAACGCAAAACACTTTTCAAGTAACTCTCCCCAAATATCAAGAAGTTTATAAGTAGAAAGTTTATTATACAATTCTATCTATCCAAGATACCTTTCCTTCCTCCGTTTCAATAACCCTTATCAGAGTGTGAAAATTGAACCGGTAGCTGGATAATATCGAGATAAGCAAATGGAATAATATAAACCATTCCTAGCTCAACCAACTACAAATTCTGCGGAATGATCTAACAACTAGCATTGCAAAATGCATTAACGAAGTCTATGCAACTGCATTGGGATCCGAACCACCTTATTTAAAATGTCCATCCATTCCACGTCACATATCATGCCCACCCCGAAATCACTACGTCCACCATCACCAACATCAACACCAACGCCAACAAACTGACGATAAAACGGAAGAATGTTTTATGACGCTACAAACCCTACGACGGAGAGCAAGTTGCAGTCTAATTACTGTAACTTGTCAGAATAAAGGCGGTAAATTTGAAAGGAATGAAAATAAAATTACAATGAATGCAAAGGAATAACTATAAACATCAAAGGCAGGAAAAGAGCCATCCAAATACAGCAGAGGAAACGTGATCTAAAGGTACGAGCAGATGAACATCTTTCAACTTCTTTAATCACTTTTAACCTTTCGGATAATTGTCTGGAAAGACTGTTCTGCTGCTATTATTCTTTCACTTGTCCTTAATTTTACTCTCCTAGGTGGCTAACAATTACCCTCTTCCCACACTTATCCGATTTCTCAATCAACCATCCGGTCATTCGCCATCCATTCATTCGTATTTCACGCACTTTCGACAGCTCCTTTCATCTAGCAAATGTTTCTGGCAACAGAGGATCGAACTAAGTAAAATGATAATTCAAAATGCATGTTTGGTTGGTGAACACTATGGGGTCTTCGTTTTGCGGCTTTTCCAAATGAACAGATTCGAGTCAATTAGGTTCTGTTCACCTTTTTTGCTTTTAATAATTTTGGATTTTATGTTTGATAAAAAAAAATTTGGCAAAATGTATTTTTAAGTTTTTTCTTAAAAATTTTGATGTTTCAGAATAAAGAAAAGAAATAGATTTCATTATTTTGATCGCAATATGCATTTAACAACTCTTTTCTTTGATTATCAATATTCCTCATAACTTGATCTAATCTATCTGATGTGCTGGACAGCGTTGCTTTTGGTGCAGCTTAGTATTACAAAATATTAATATAGTCTTATAAACTTAAATAGCTAATATTTTTGTCGCGAATGTTTGTCAGTTTTTTTTTCTTCATTTATATAGATTAGCCGTATCCCCCCACGCGTTGCTGTGGCCAGATACAGCTAGTCTATATGAATAAAAATGTGAGTGTTCGTTTATTCAAAATCTTAGATCTTCGAAATTTCTTAAATACATGCATTATCTATTAGTTCAGAATCTAGGATCTTCGAAAATTCTATTGCTTTGAAATTTCGATACAACGTTACATTCGAATACGCGCATGTTTTTATATAGATAAGGCGTGTATTTAAGAATTTTTGGACAAACTAGTTTTTTATAAAATTTGGAATTTATTATTTACACAAAAAAGTATATATTTGATGACCTTTAAACGGAAAAAATTAGTAAAAATAAATGAATTTGAAATTTTTGCGAGTTATTCAAGAATATTTTTCAATTTTCAGCTTTATTTTTTTATAAAACTTATAAATTATCGTTTACGCAAAACAATATTTTTCTGTTGACGTCTTGGACATAAAATTAGTAAAAGAAATAAATTTGAAATTCGAAATAGCTAGGTAATCATGCACAAAAAATTTACATTCAGTGATTGATCGAATATTGTTTCCGATGATTATCATCATTTTGCAATGATGAGTTCCGAAAAATGAAAGAGCAGACTTTCTTGCTTTTAACTTCTCATCTTATAATACACTAAAAATCAGAGTTATGGTTTCTTTTGAACAGTTTTTTTTGAAATGTTTAAGTGATAGATAGATTGATTCAGAGCCAAAAACTATACAGGAAAAAAGACGTGTCTTTACTATATCCTTTTCTTTTAATACTCTGAAATAATTTTAAATCTCTTAATTAAAAATATTTTATTAATTTTTTATGAATTCAAAAAAATGATTCGTCCAATTATTCGAAAATCTAATAATTTAAACCCGCCAAATATTTCGACATTTCGACGCTACTTCAAAACCTGGCAACATAATCATCCATAAATTATTATAGC